>JAYMSU010000282.1:0-15485 GCA_036897765.1 Erodium chrysanthum | reverse complement strand
CTTAAATGCGGGGTTCCGGGTATGGAAATTAACGTAAAATGCTCGCGCATCATTCCTCTTCAGTCTTATCCATTCTCCAGTTTTACCCATCAACATTGTTTCTCATGTCGTTCTTTCGGCCATTTCTCATTATCGAATTCCTCCTTAAAGACGACTATGATCGGTTGATTTCTTTCCAATACCAGGACACTTAGGACCTAGGAATACCCTCCCAAAGATTTTATCCTAATAGAAATAATATGTTGCTTTTTACAAATATTTTGGTTTGAAACTGCTCATTCATTACCCTAGTTGAACACCTAACATATACTTGTCCAACCTGAAAGTTTGTGCCCAAAACTACCTTTTAATAGACATATCACGTACTAAAAAGAAAGCTTTTCCTAATGATTGAATGATTAGTTTTAGCCTTCCAAGTTTGATAAAATTGCTCAAACAAAGAGTCGTTGACTGGCTCCAGTCTAGTCATTCTTTAAGTACTGCATGAATAGTGATTGTAACGGGGCGGGTTTGGAGTGGGTATAGCGATTCTCGAACCCGATTTTCATCTCTATCCCAAACTCATCCATCCCCGAAATTTTACATTATCTCCAATCGGATACGAGTAATCTTCGAATTCGAATATTATTAGAATTTATTGACAAAAATAATAAAATAAATTTTTTTGAGAAGAAATGTTATGATTATGTGCAAAAATTAATTAAAATAGCACTACTTGATTCGACACCAAGTCCTCATATTCAAAATAAAAGCTTCATACCATTAATCACACTATCAATTATATAATTAGGTATATTTTTATGCATATGCACATGTATTGATACGAGACGTAACGGGGAATATACTATCCGTCTCTGTCCCGAACCTGATTAAATTCTCGAAAATCATACCTGAATCCCCTCCGAACCCAAAATTAATGACCATAACCTAAAAATAATCAGAGATAGGTATCGGGTCCTCGTCGGTTCGGGATTGTCATCCATACTCCAAGGGAAGTAGCATGAATTCATTCATGATTAAAAAAGATGTCCAGAATTGATAAAACATTATGACAGGTTGTAACTCACCTGTATGAAACCAGAATCGATAATCATTACTATGACAGTGAATATGTACATGTAATCACTGTAATGGTTGTTGGATATTTTGGCTTGGTACAACTTCAAACTAAAATGAAAAGACCTCCATCTGAGTTAAAACTTAGGAACTTCAGAACATTAATTTTTAATTTATTCGAGTTAAACATTGTCATGTACAGTACAATACTATCAGAGAAGATGGAGGCAAAACTCGCTGATCCTTTCTTTCTATGCAACTGAATAAGTTGTGTTGAATCATGTATTTACAAATTTACACCACTTGCCCCTATACACAAAATTGGCATAAATGAGAAGAAAAATCTCTGAAACACTCTTCCACACGGAACAGACATTTCTTGACTAAATCTTTTCCCCGGGCTCGAGGGTATTGCTGGATGATGGAAAACAATCTGCAATATGATTATTGTTAGCATGATTGGAAGAGGAGAAGAGCATAACTGTATTTGTACCAATGAAGTATCCTCAACCAAGGAGAAGATTGACAGTAAAATCAGCTCAACTGACTATTGTAGCAGAGTCGAAGTTTCTTCGCTGTTATGTTTGGGTTTCTATATAAGAACCCATACCATTCCTTAGACTGGAAATCCTATATAACAGATTATACAAACCTGAATGTGTATGGCCTAATTCCAAAAGGAGGGGTTCCGGAATTGTGTTGTCATTGCATCAAGTAGGAATCTGAAAAGGTTATCTCTTTCAACGCCCTTCTCCTTCTTAAGTTCGAGATGTCGGACCTGTAAATGTGGTTAGTGAGTCTCTTTCGATCAGGTAAACAAAGATTATTGCAGTTAGGGTTCAACTCAAAAGAACAAAATGGGTTGAAAATGGTGATAAAGAACAGTAATACAATGGTTATGGTATTGAAAAAAATTGTCCAAGTCAGCTATCTGTCCTTTACTCTTACTCAAGTTTGTAACTGCAAAACCTATGTGGCATTATGGTGACAATGGCTTTCAAACAAAGACATTGACTTTCGAGGGAAGGTTTGTAAAAAGGGAGGCTAGCATTATATGGCGTTAAATAGGATTCGCTATAAACTCAAGTTGAGCTCAGATAGCAATTTTTCTTACCCAACTTGACTGGTCAAGCTGAGCTCTAGAACTTTCTGTTAAAACACGAACCAATTTTGTAATGCTAATATGTACTCGCAAATAATGTCCACTCTAAAAAAAAACTGTTCCAAAATGAGTTCCCACTTTCCTTTTTGGTACATTGAGAAGTTGAAGTACTACATTACCTTGACAAAACCTGATTGAGCTGTGTCCGTTATGATAACAAGGAATCTGATATCATGCTCATTTGCATATTCATATTGCTCTGTAAGGCTTGGATCCGGCAAGGGAACAAACTCAGCCTTGATGTTCTCATCCCATAGTTCAGCAACTAGTTCCATCCGCTCTCTCAACAAACCTCCCCCTCCTCGAGAACAGACAAGAACATTGGCACTAGATTCCACTCTGTAACATTAAGAAACAACAATGTAGGATCTATTAGATAAATAAAGATGATTAACCAAGCACAACTGAAAATAAAGAAAAGGAGGAGGTTAGAAATGAGATTTCACCTGAAGGGCTTGACATCCACTGGAGAAAGCTGTATTATTGTCTCCAGCGCTAGACTTGTGCCAACAGCACCGGGAGGATTTGCTTTCTGGAACAGACATCAGTTATCATAAAATATTACTTTATGTCATTGCATTTTTATTCATCTTATGTGAAATGGTGTACTAAGGAATAGAAATTAAAATTTTAGAAAGTGGGCAAAAGAAATATCATAGCCAAACCATATGGCTTACATGTTCAAGATTCCACATCTGATGAAGCAAATAATCATAGCGACCCCCAACAGCCAATAATGTGCCTTCACTAAAAGATCCAGGATTGCTTTCCTTTGTTAGGTATATCTAAGGAAAAGTATAGCAGCTCGGTTACATAATATACTAAGAATCTAACTTCTTTTGATACTCACATGCTACATTTCTGTGAAACAATAGACAGACCAAAACCGGGAATTCCAAGATCTTATGCTTTCACTAAACAATAGACATTTATGGATTACTATTGAGTCAGAACTTCCACCAAGTTCCCGACGAGTATGAGTACCGAGTAGTTAAAACTTAAAAGACATACCTGGAAAAATAACTCTCTATGGTAACCCTCAACCGGTGCCATTAGTGCATCAATATACACATTTGTTTCAATATTCCAAACTCTTAGGTAGCTAAAAAGATCTGACAGCTCATCAAGTGCTTTGCGAGTAGATTTATCTGCACCAATGTTGAACCCAATGGAATCGTCACTCATTTTATCTATAAGAATTATGAACAATAGTAATCATACCAGCTGGCAGGGCCCCCCTCAGTCTAGCAAGAGCCTGATCTGCAGGTCCACAGAACCTTAATCCCACTGTCTGCAGCCTATTTACAACAGCTTCTGCAAGATTAAGTTCCTGAAAGAGAGAGATTTATCACCCAAACCAATTAACTAACAAGAAGGATATTTCCTTTCCCAAAGACCTCCCCATAGCATTGCAGAACTACACAATACCACCCTTCCATCAACCCAGCATGTCTGAATGACAGAATTGTTAATATCATAATCCAACTAGTTCATTCAGAATGTTGTAATATTATTTCAACAAAATTTCTATAAATTTCTGGCATTTTCTCATACCTGCAAAAGCTGACGCCTTATTACAGCCCATTTGGATTTGCGCTGAGAGGATTGAGGACGCAAAGATCCAATCATGGAGAGAAGCTACACTCAATTGAAAGCCTGTTAGATGAGTATTTAACTATTTATTACTTAAAAATACACATCTCATGAATACAATAGTAGATGGTACCTCCGCTACTTTATGACGATGCTCTGCTTTGATGCCTACCCACGCCCATATAGCATCAAGCAGATCCCCATGATTTAAATGAACATCACACAAGTCTGAACGGAAGAATCCAGTTACAATGTCTAATGTAGTCTGCAAAATAGTTTCACATAAATACTGAATGTAATATACCATTTTCAGATGGAAAAAAGAACTTAGGCACCCAATTTCCAGAGAGACAGAGAGAGAGATCTTAGAACCTTGATAACCTCTGCCTCTGTTAATCCAGATGCACCTCCAATAATGTCAAAATCACCCTAAAGAATATAAACACGGACTTAAGAGAGCTTCAGCTTGCATCAACATTGACGATCAAGTTAATAAGCAAGTTCCACTTAATCAGTCAACATATGCACTTTAAATGAAACTAAAATCCTCAAGATTAGCCATGGTTGGTGGGAAAGTGTACCTGAAGGTAACGGTTTGGCGGTGAATGACCAATTGCTTTCCTGTAAACGCAGGACACTTCATAGCGTTTGAATGAAGATTTCTGCAACATGGAAAGTTAGGAAACATACAAGTTCCCCACATAATCTTCGTACAAGTATTTAGCATTCAACAAATAGGACAATGTAATTCACACGTACAGATAGAATATTTTTTTATCAGCACACTAAGAAAATTCCTTTATGCAAAGCAGTTAAATAGTAAACGATGATTCAAAATTTTGAAAATGTTTACTGAAAACTAAACACTCATTGAGGGCACAATAGTATCCTGAAACAATGCTAGAAAGATAACACAGGCTTAACTACAGTTCATAGTCAGAATCTGAGCCCCCTTGTCTTATCTCTATTTTAAGAAAGTTTTTAGTCCTGATAAAAAAGATTGCTGCTTTAACTTCTTCCGAGAACTAAGTATTATTACCAACTTCCTTTTCAATATGATTACTTTGAATATCAAGGAAAATATTATAACTGGAGGACACATAGCAAATGCTTCTACCAACTTAAACTACAACACATAGCATGTGTCTTAGGCATGATCATGAATCATAGCACAGGTTTAACCCTGTGCCACTTTAGGAACCTGAATAATATAGTAGCATTTTATGTAGCCTTCTATATAGAAAGCGATATATCTCAAAAACCAGAGTAATATAAGTTTACATATCCTGCTTCCTTAAGCAACTTCCTTTTCTTATCCTTTTGTTCTCCTATTTAAATATTTTTGTGTTTTGTACAAAATGAAAGAAAAATAGTGTTCTCGATGAAGATCCTAAAGGGTGCATGCATGAAATGAAAAAATGGGGAATTTTATAAGGTGGAAAGGAAAAGAATATTCAAAACCTAAGAAATTTATAAACACCTCAAATATGCAACATAGAAAGCATAAAATAAAAGCGGAGTAAATTTCAAGTAGCATATATATCCCTTCAGCATAATAAAGCAACATAGCCATCCGAGAATAGCCATTTTAACAAATAATAAAACAATTTATTAAAATCATGCAAGTAGGCCAAAAATGAACCGGGGAAAATAGCCGATATACACCTATTGATTTTGGTAATGGTTACACTCATACCTGATTATAAACAACCCAATTGATGAATGGAAAACGCAACTCATGAGCAAGTTCAAGCATATCTCCTCCAGAGGTCAATAGTTTCACAGTATTCCTTCACACAAGAAATTGGGGACGCATAATCAGCTCATGTACATGAGAATAAGTTGCCATTACAATGATAAACAGACCTGTTAAACTGTTGACTATCGTCCAACAAACGCATAGGAATTATTTCCAGATGCTTGGCACAATGCTTCCTGAAAACTTCCCTGGCAGCCTCAACAACATAATCTCGGAGTTCAGTGTCTACATCTGAGTGCTGAACTGAGGAAGTAGCATCTGTAGACAACCTTGAACTACCACCATGCTGGTGGTAATGTTTCGTCTGTAACATATCGTCATCAAACATCGCATTTACAACTTTATCATAGATACTTGTATCCTCTGATGTTTGCATTGTTCGTAGAAAATCTGAACATTTGAGGAAAAAATATGTAATCTGGTTAACCAATGTATTGTCCACTGTAAGAACTACAGGACAGAACTTAAACCCAGACATGTTCGAAAAGACAACAAATATGTCAAACAGAACACACAAACAAGTTCTAGAACACATAACAACACTTGATATATTTTAGTCCCTCATATCCACATGGTTTACCCCATTTAAATGGGATATGATTCTAATTAGCATCTCTCCATATGATTTGATGAAATCATTTGTGACATACAGATTGATATTGTAATTTGTCGATGTTTTCCTTTTCCTTCCATTGCTGGCCGACCAACCTTTAATATTTTTAATCCAGTGCAATGAATCTCTTCAAAAGATAAGTAACTCTATAAGCAAATTGATATATGTGCAGTACTTACTATCTAACAACTGGAACTCCATCTGTGGAGGGAATGCTTGCTGCAATAGTTCTGTGGCAGAAGGACGATCAGATGGACTTGGAGACATTAACCGCCTTAACAGTGATGCCTGTTCTGGAAATTTGGCAACCCAAGCAGGAGGAAGTTGACCTTTTTGTTTTAAATCAGATAGAACAACATGTCTTTCCATTGCCGTCCCAAATGGATGCCAAAGCTCGAAAAAAACAATTCCTAAGCTATACATGTCGGCCTGTATGCAACTCCAAGATAAGTTATTTTGAGGAATAATTCCTTCAATTAAAGAACGCAGCAAAATTCTTTAGAGGGTATGGAAAAAGCAGATCTTAAATGAAAATCAAACACACACCTTTTCGTCAATCTTTGGCCACCCTTGTTCAATTTCAGGTGCAGTATAAAAGTAGGTACCAACTTGGCCTGTCCCATCAATTGAAACTCCAGTTGTATCTGGTGGAAAACTCGCATCCTGATCGTATTGTTCCAACTTCAAGAACTTAGCTGAGACCAAAAAAAAGTAATATAAATGAGAATTAGGTGCAATAATTTTCATGTTTTAACAGATTGAATTTTGATAATATGAAATCATAAACTAAATTCCAGCATTACAGAATTCGAAAAACAAAGAACAAAAGGAAGCATGTTATTAGTTTACTTGATCTAATTGCTAAGCCCCAAAAAAGACCTGGAAATGACTACTAGTTTGAGAATGTTGTGAACTTCCTTAACTCTATTATTCACTTATAAACTGAATAGTGAGACTTCAATATTCCAAAACAGAACTATAAGCAAATTACCAGCTATCAAAATGCAATTTGTAAGTCACGAACTACTGAGGTTTAAACCTAAATTCAAACCCAAAAGACATGTTGTGCATAACGGAGAATACTTCTAGGAGCAGATAGTTAAGCATATTTTTTTATAAATCCTTTTCATCTCCTTAGCCAGTTATATCACCTACGTTTCCCCAGAGAGAGACTAAAAAGTTGGCACCTCATAGCCGATGTTGAACAAACATATATAAACCACACAATAAAAGATTGATTAGATCATAAGATATGGATCTTACCCAGACCAAAATCACCAATTTTAACATCATTGCGAGCATCAAAGAAGATGTTGCTAGGGGTTAAATCTCTATGGATGATCCCTTGTCCATGTATGTGTACCAAGCCTTCTACAATTTGCCGAGAAAAATGCCAAGCAAATTCCTCATCAAAATGGTACGACTCAAAAACATGACGAAGAGTCCTATAAAAAGGAAATAATAAGGTTAAACACAGGGAGGATTTCATGCCATAACAAGATATAGCATAGATTTTACAGATTTAGTCAAGTAAATTGAAGAAAGAAAATAGTACTACTACTGCCTAACAGTAAATTTCAATATCACATATTGGCTCCACTAAGACATGATAGTAAATTCTAATTAGCTATTTTGTACCAACCTCATGCTTCTGTCACATTAGGAGAATTGAATAAATGCGCTGTAATATTCATAAACCCCAAAAATGGTAATATTTACCATTCAGACAGGATTGGATAAAATTTATTGACCACGGAAATTTTATAAGAAGAAGGAAAACATGTGAAGAAAAAATCGACAGGAAAAGACTTGTTACCTAGGGCAATATTCCATCTGAATATATAGATATGTTGATTCAAGTTTATTCTCCTGCCCGGTAGCATGCACGGAGCTAGTTACCTTGTGGCTGAAAGTGGAGCTCCCAGCAGTCGTTGACCCCCACGTAGTGTCGCCTTGAGAACCAGCAACTCCATTTTCAAACCATGCCTGAAATTAGTTTTGGGAATGTTAAACCGCAGAAAATATGGGAGACAAAATGTTAAAATTGCAGCTAAAGAAAATGTAATGCACAATAAATGAGCATGAGCTATAATCATGGTAACGCAACTTTTACCTGATAGTAACGGACAACATGTTGATGCTGCAAACGAGAAAGCGTGGCTACTTCCCTAAGTACCTCAGCATAGTTCACACAAACAAATTTTAAAATATAATGAAAGAAAGATGTTGCAGAGAAAAGCAACACAGAGGCAAGAACAACAACGAACCAAAAAAAACCATTAATCTCTAGATAATCCATATCACGCATATAGTGGCAAGAATAGCATAAAACCCAATTCCAAGCAGTGGGCTCCAATCATAATCATAAGAATAAGAAATATGCATACGTAAAATTTGGTATGAACAATATTTCATTAGTTTTGGGCAAAGATGTGTGTATCCTCTCAATGAACCAGCACGGTATTAGTAGCAAGAAAGACATGCAAGATGAGAACCAACGAGAGCAAAGTATTCCTGACCAACATAATGATATTAGAAAACTCAACTTAATTAGCATTGCTAAAAATACGAGAAATATTAGCAAATACTAGAACAAAACAAGCTTTAACATGCCTCTATAATGTGACAAACTACTAAAAATGTTTCTTAACTGCAATAAAACATACCTCAATATTCTGTCATTCATGGGCAATATTTTGTCCTTCAAACGGATTTTCTTCACTGCATACTGCCTTCCGTCCAGTTTATTTTTACACAACACAACATGACCAAACCCACCATGACCTGTTATCCATTAATAAAGGAAAAAAATGAAGAGCAAGAAATCCAGACAAAAAATAGTTTTAAGATCTCTCCAAATAAATTGATATCAAGGAATATAGGTAAAGGACATGACATATAAACGTGTAACATTGTATTGCACAACCAGGTACCATATACAACATGATAACAATCTTGGATTTCAAAACCCCATCTATATAACTACTCATTGGTTCAATAATTGCAAGAAAGTAGTTGCAATTGTACATGTAAATCTTTCTACAAGCACGAAAGCAAGTTCCATAAAGCGTATGTCTAATACCAAGGGATCGTAACTCCTCAAAGTCATTCAGATAACGGGAGCTGGGTGTACTCGTCCCTTCAAAATCAGAGGCAGGTTTCCAGAATTGAGATATTTTGGATGAAACCTAAATATCCATAAAATATATAAGAATCTATATCAAACTTTGCCGTAGGCTTCAAGTGCAGAATAAAAAATAAACTAGTAAGATGACATACCACGTGTTGCCGAAAAATACGACTAAAGGTTTTATCAAAAAGTGAAGATGGTTTTGAAGCTAAATCCCGCACCCATTCTGAAAAGATCTGAATCAAACCAACAAAAGTTAAAGAGGACCTAGATGAGGAAATGTTCTCAATCAAGCAACATAACTCAAATTACTTACACCAAGCTTGTATAGTTCTGTGGCTATTTGTGGCAAAGCATCAGAAATTGGGCCTTTGGAGGCGCAAGCAAGGCGGAGTAGATGAACCTAAGTAACAGAAAGAAATATATGGCCCAAATTTAGAACTAACTCACATACATAATAATAAACAAGCCGAGAATATTGCTTATTTGCTAGAGACAGAGAGAGGGAGTTACCATCATAAGATCTCTTTCAACAGTTTGAGATGCTTGATTATCAACCAAGGTAGCTGAAGATGGTGACTCAGTGAACAAACTCTCGAAATCATCATCATCATCATCTTCTGTTGTATGTTCCTCCAGAAAAAAATGCTGAAATTTCAAATACAACATGCCTCAAAATCATAATAATATGGATCAAACCAGAGAGAAAGATTTAAATTTAAAACTCCTGATAAAATATCATAAGTCAATTTTGTATCCAAACTACACTTCAACAGTTCACTTCATTTGTAATTTTGTACATTATCTCTTTACCCCCACTAAACAATGATCAATCACTTCAGCAATACATCGCCAAATGGAACCCATCAAATGGTTAATGCATTTCAGAAACTTGGTAGGTATAAGTTTTCTATCTAGTTTTGGGACAACTGGCTTTTGGAATGACCTAGAAAGTTCATCAGCTATACTTTCCTCCGGCCGTTCCCCCCTTCCCAACTTTACACCCCCACCAAACAGAATGCAAGTAAGGCATGTTACTACCAAGTTCCTTTTCTTTCTTGGTAGGTTGAGTTCTTTGGTCTACGCTTTACCACCATTCATATGATGACAAGGATTTTACAATCTGTCAGACAGCTAAGAATGTGACAAGCATGTGGTGTTGTAGGTACAAATTTCAGTACCAATTATGTGAGCTATAGACTATAGTAATGCATGCACCTTACCAGCATCAAAATTGTTTACGGAACGTCAGAATCCAAACAAGTTGAGTTAATATTCTTCTATTTTAATATTTTACCTGTAAATCATGAATATTTCAAGTCCATATACCAACATACAAGCATACACAAAATTACAAGAGATGATAGCCAACAAACAATTATATGTAAAATCATGTCCATAACAAACTGGGGCAAAGACAGCAAAGAATTTATAACTCTGAAAGAAAGACGCAACCAGAAAATGGACAATGACAACTATACCAAGCCAAAAAGCATCATAGTGATCCAGCAGAAAATCAGTACGGAAACCACTCTAAAGTGATTTACGTTTAAAAGTTTCCAAACTAAATCATCTGAGCATTAAAGATGATAAAAACAAAATCACTTACCCCTCCTGCATTGTTGATGCTATTTCCTACCAGTACATCCACCGAAGACGTGTTTGAATTAGACGTAGATAAACTCTTACTGTCATCTCCTCTTTCCTCTTCAAGGGTATCTAATTTTGTAGTGGAGGAAAGTAATGGACCTCGCTTGGCATCTTGCTTCGTCAAAGGATTTGAATTATCAACAAACTTCTTTTCCAGAACCTTATGTCCGAGTTTTGAACCATCAAATGTATGGGATTGTACTGAGTTAATCCCACTATTTTCCTCCATTCCTGGGCCCCAACGCCATGACTCTCCCGAACCACAAAAGAGGTCTGTGAAACCATATACAAAAGGACCCACAGGAGAGCATGTCTTGGTACTTGCAAAAGATGTGTCCACAAACAATGGGTCACTGCCATCTGAAGTTGAGCACAGACCCTTCCAACAGAGATGATAAAACATAAAGTCAACATCAAACGATTTTCAGAAAGTAGTAAGACATTACAAGTAGAAAGAAATAGAGTATATCTTCGAATGCTATATCTCTGTCCAATATGTGATATATAAACAAGCCAAGAAACATTGTTGATCTCCACGTTCTTTGCATTTGCAGATTTTGGGCACCAAACAAAAACAGAGGTAATATATTGCGCAAAAAACAACTAAAAGACAGTACAATATAACTAGTTATAATCTATGTCAAAAAATGAGTAGAGGAAAAATAGATAAAATTAATTGAGTAACCAACTAGATTGAGTGACCAAGATTACAGATTCATGTGATTGCTCTGCTGGTACAATTTCAGAGAGGAACTCCTGCGCAGTTTCCACCAAATTGAAGATCATAACCCGCCCTTCTCGAGCATTAGCATTTGCCTGATGCATTCAGAATATAAGAAAATACTGTTATCCCATTCAGCAAAAGATGTTAGCAGAAAGACCATTCCTATATTTCAAATTAGTTGATCCCCCCGTCCCAAAATAAGTGTTCATATTTTCTTAGATATCAAGTTTCAAGGTATTGCTGCAAATTATTATTCAACTGCACCAGGACCCACCAAATACAGAACCCATCAGCAAAATTTCTTTTAACTTGTTATGCTACATCTACATGAGGTGGTAGCTATATATCTACAGACTGCTATCACTTAACATATATTTATTTCCAACATATCATTAAAATTTAAAGCTGCTAGTAGCTTAACCACAGACAGCATTTAGAGACAAAAAAAATACTACTATGGTGGGTGCTATTTGGCATAAGATACAACTCTGTTCTCATCAAATATGTTTTGTTTCAAATCCACGTTGCTCTGTAAATCAAATTTAAGGTCTTCTATGCAGATGAGAATTAATAAAAGTTTCACTGTATTAGGAACTACTTGGCATAATTTAGACACCATGGTTATTAGTAACACACATCATACCTGGTCATGAAGAAGAGAAAGAAGGTTATCAGCATCAGTTTCTGACAACCCTTTCTCTGGAGTTATATTCACCTTTGGACATTTGTAAGGATACCCTGGTAAGCACCTAGTAAACAACCAAAAGAAAAATAATCATTACAGGAGATGTGTATTAACAACCTATGAAACATGTTACAGAACAGACTACATCCTCGTCTAACCTGACAAAAAGAAGGGCAGAAACATCTACATCGTCATAACCCATATCCTTTGAGTGAGGCCTGTTCAAATACAATAAAAAAAAATCAGAAACAATAGCTCTTAAGATTATGGTAATATTGAAATGATGACATAAAATAACAAAAACCTGATCTTGACTACAACTTGAGGAGTTGACCCGGAAACAAGTTTGCAGTCTTCTCCAAAAATGGCACACCTAAACACCACATGTAAGTAAAAACAGACATTTTTATGAATACAGAAATGGACAACCGAAATACAAAACGCCATATATCCATCATGTAACGTATCAATGCCATGACATAGATTATCTGACTATCTTAAATTTGCAACAACAAACAATAAAATTGTCAGAATACAGATAATCTAAGCAAAATATATTTTCAACTGTATGCACAAAATTCTGACCGATAAATTACACTAGAATGAACCTCCACGGTCCTCAATATCAATCAAACAATATGCTAAGTGCACATGAAAAGGTTCTAATTACCTCACTTAAGATCCACTCATACAACCAAACTTGGGGACAGCTATGGGGTTACCAATTACAGCAATTAAATTCAGGGGTTAAGTTTAGGTACACAATTTCACCTATTCAGTTCTAGGAATTCAATCACACTCAAAATATCCCCATTCTAACAGTAAATCACACACAGGATCTATCCCCAACAAAAACAACCAACCAATTCAATTAAATTCAGGGGTCTGGTAAATGAACAAAATGGTTCAGTTATTCAATTCAGAAACCAAAAGTTCACATTGTATTAGCAAATCACAAAAAAATCCCACCCCCATAGCAAAAACGATTACTGAACTAAATCATCAAAATTCCCAACTGATAAAAACAAGCAAATCCCATTACACTTACAGGGCAGTGATCTCTTCAGCAAGAAGCTCATTGTCACCCTCAGCCTGAGAACCATGATCCTTCAGAGGAGCCCTTCCCGTCCTCTTCTTCCCACTCCCTCCGCGCTTCTTCTTCCCCATTCCCCGACCCGCCAAGCCACTCCACCTTCTTCACAGAAAAAAACCCAGAAACAGCAGCCCCCACAACCGGTTTCAGTAAACCAATCCACAGAAGGGCACTGAATGGTTCAACTATGAAGTCAAACAAGATAATAGTGTGGAATCAACAGTGAAAAAGTATCAGAAATAGACGGATCCTGAGAAACCTTTCAAGGGATTGGACAGAATTTACGTCTGAAATCGAGATTTCTGGAACGATTGACGAGTTGACGGACAATGGCAGGAGTGGAAGGTGGCGGCTATGGCGCTGAATATTGGGATTTTGGAACAGCTACTGTATTTTTATTACGTATGTTTTTTCAAAATGCTAAATATTGCGTAATATTATTATTAGCTGTTTTCATTTCATGTTTATCTTTATTTTATTTTGCATCTTTTTTTATATATAATAAACGTTGTCATCTTCATTATATATCAACAAAGATGATGTAATTTACATCTTGATGAATGAATATTACAGCAATATTAAATATTCTAGACTTGGAGAGTAACAACTGAAGGACTGACTGGAATTACAAACACAATTAACAAATACATCTGATAACTCGAGACATAAACAACAACACTAACAACTACATATATAATATAACACCTCAATCTCGCCCATCCACTAAGATTCGAACTCCCGACCTCATGAAAAATCACATATAGACATTTAACTACTATGTGTTAAAAAAAATCTTTAGTTCCAACATTTCTATCAAATTTAATCAATATTGTACTTTCATCTAACAATAATCATCTAAAAAAGAATTGATACATTTTCTACTTCTTAAAGTGATGAATTAAAAAGTGAATGTAGCCTGTTTCAAAAAAAAAGTGAATGTAGCCAAGAAATAATTATGTATAATTTATCCTAAAATTATATTGTTGTTTTGTTTATCCTCTATAAGAAATTATTAAATTAGATTAGATAATAATTTTCACAAAATGCAAATTAAAGACGTCAAAAAAAGTGGTCCAAGTCCAACTATAAACTACAGCTAGAATGATTAATTTGTTAATATGAATTTAAATGCCTAATATGAATGTTTGTTCCTACTATTTTAGGAAAATAAACAAGGTTTCAGTAAATAGAAAAGGTCGTCTTCCTCGCTACTACAACACACACTCAAGTAGTGTCTTCAACCTCTGGCCGTCAACGCCGCTCGCCGGAGGGAGGCTCCGGCATCTTCCAGCTTCGGCGATCTAGGTTACGGCTTATAGGTTGGTTACTCGGACGAAATCTTCAAGTCGCAATTGTTTCCCCAATCTATTTTGCCTGATACAACTACAAATGCTCGTAAATTGGTGGGTTTTTTCCCTTGGAACTGAGTACTAATTATGCAGTATTGTTCTAACTGGAAGTTAACGAGATTGATTCTGAAATTGCTTGTCACAGGTTCTTTTTTTCTTTGTTACTGGTGTTCTTCAGCTCTTCTTAGTGTTCAATACATGATGCATTGGTTATGATTGATTGGTTTATTAGTAGAATATCAAATTTTCCTGGTACTGAAAGTATGTTGTGATGATCATGAATAAACCCATGTTCTCTTATATTGTGTAGCACACTCGATCTATTTGCTTCTTTTTTTCATAAATTTTCAATTTTGGTTCGTCAATGGTTAATCAGTTAACTTTTTGTTCTTGTGATGAAATTTGCATAGCATGTAAGGCCTATTATCTATACAATATTTCTATATTCTTAATCACGGTTGTAAATTGCAATTACAAACATAATCTAACTAGATACTCTTACTGGAACTGAACTCAGCATGATATACTATACAGAAAGACAAATGAATACAGTATGATGTATTTGCAAAGAGACGGAGCAATTACCTGGTGGAAATCAAGTTAACGCCAAGCTCGGTAATGCAGGCATGGAGTCGATCGTCACTTCCATAGAGCTTTGTGTACCTCCCAAG
>JAYMSU010000281.1:0-15493 GCA_036897765.1 Erodium chrysanthum | reverse complement strand
ACTAGAAGCTACACAAAATAAATCATATAAACTAAACGAACGAGCCTAATCTTAAATTGAAATTCAGGTTAAAATAGATGATAAAGAACTCGAACCGAATATTTAACACATAGGGTCTTTAACACATAGGGTCTAAACAAAAATTACAGGCTCCAAATTATCACGTGCATGTCATACTACTGAAAACCAGTGAATGAAATGAAAGCCTCAGCCTGTGAGCTCCGAGCCCATTTCAAGAGTGGGCTTTGAGCCCAGCATTTGACTGTTTGGGCCTACTTGAAAATGGCTGGAACAACGGAAAAAAACAACAACCAAAACCTAATAGATTTCACTGGTTCAGCTAAGCGGTGGTGTGCGCAGTTGTGAGGAAGAAGAAGATGGCGCGAGAGAGCAAGAGGACGAGGCCAAACATACTAGTTACGGGCACGCCCGGTACGGGCAAAACGACGACGTCGACGGCTTTGGCGGAAGCTACTCAGTTCCGCCACATAAACATCGGCGAGCTCGTCAAAGAGAAGAGCCTCCACGACGGCTGGGACGAGGAATTCGAGTGCCACGTCATCAACGAGGACCTGGTATGCTATCTTCTTCACTCCTCAACGCTCAAAATTCCCTAATTTACTGCTCTCCTTTTGCACTGTGTCTCTCGTATTTTAAAGTCGTTAATAAAAATGAGTTTTGATTCGTCAAGGTATGTTGTTCTTCAGATTTTTGGCGAATTCAACTCGTTGTGTTAGTAATTTGGAAAATTTGATAAAATTGGATTGGATTTGATAGATTTTGATGCAATCACACACTGCAAAACTACTATCATTTTTAGAACTTATAGAATCTGCATTTTAGTGTTTACTAGATTGGTTCTTTTACACTGAATGGAGGAATGGAATTTACCGGAACTTCTCTACTTAGTAGTCTATCAGGATTTAGAAACCGATGATCCTAATTGATTCATAGATAATGATGGTGAACCTATTGAATAGATATTGATGCAATCTATGATTTCAGTGCTAGTCTTAAGCGGTAGAATGATTATAGTTTTACATGTTAGGACATTTACTTTGAGTAGACCCAAGATGCGGTAATTTTAATTACCTGTGCAATGTATTGATGAACTTCTATTAGGACTCGAGCTTTGATTCAGAGGCTAAATTATTCAAAACCAGAGGTGAATTGGTTATGATCGTGAATTGCTGCCAGTTGATTGAATCAGCAGCTAAAATACTTCCAATCTTGTTTGTTGTTGATGTATTTGGAATGTAACTCTTTTCAAGTACTGTAACTGAATCCATTCCCGATTCACAGAACAATCTTTCTAATTCATTAATCAAATCAGAATTTCACAACCATGGTCATGCGAATTTTATAGGTGTGTGATGAACTTGAGGATGTAATGGAACAAGGTGGAAACATTGTGGACTACCATGGTTGTGATTTTTTCCCAGAAAGGTGGTTTGATTGCCTTGTGGTGCTTCAAACCGACAACCCTGTTCTGTATGATCGCTTGAGTAAGAGGTATATGAAAAACATACTAAAGCCTTGCATTTGATTTATCAGTTTCTAATTATGGTCCCTCCCTGTACTTAATGTTGATTTTTGTGGCAGAGGTTACACGGGGACAAAGCTTTCAAACAACATAGAATGCGAAATCTTCCAAGTACTTCTGGAGGAGGCTAAGGAGAGTTATCCGGAGGATATTGTGGTGGCATTGAAGAGCAACACGGTGGAGGACATAACCGGAAATGTCACAACTATGACGGATTGGGTGAGGAATTGGCGGCCCACATCCTAGTTTCAGCAATATCACTTCATCCCATCTGATTGTGAAATTAGCAGTTGCATGTTGAGAATGTCTTTTTTGATTGTTGATTTTCTTCCATCTCGAGAAACAATATTACAGTGAAGCTTTGGCTCTTTCATTTGCTTCTAAGTATGATTTGCTTCTTTTTTTGTATATTTACTATTTCAGCCAATTTGAGAATTTATGCTTATCATGTCCAGAATGCTTGGAGAAATTCAAGTATGAAGATATATGATTCAACATTTTACTTTCCCCATGCAGCTATATTTGAGTGCTGCTCATACCTAAAATGTAGATTATAACTATAAACTTATACAAGCCATATGATTCAACCTTGTTCAACTTTGAAAACTTAAGCTCGAGCTTGATTCTAATATTGTTCGAACTGCACTCAAACAACTTGGCTCGACAGTAATTTAACTTGTTTACGGTCCTAACACAATTGTAGGGTAACGCAAGCAAAATTATATCTCAATAAGAATATTATATTTGATTCGATTTTGCCACATACCTTTCACTATATACAGTAATAAGATTTATTTTTCCCTTTTATTTATGTATGAATATGATCAATTTAATCTGATAAAAAAGAATATGATCAAAAAAAAAAAATTGAACATAATTTGTATGAAGTATAACACGTGTATAGACTGGTAAGAAATGAAATTGTTTCCTTCAAGCACAAATGGAGAGAGAGAAAGAACAAGACCAAATCTGTGGTATATACTTGATTAAAACCAGAGATTCAATTTTGTATCTAATCAGTTGCTTGCAGCACAATACAAGCTCAAAAGTGAAGAACTCAAAAGATGATCGTTTAAAATTTCCTATCGAGACTCAATGTATTATCCAATACGAGCTGCTCTAAAGAGGAGAATAGAGAATATACGCCAAGCAGTAGGCTGGAGAAGACTAGAAAAAATCGAGTGTGCCATGAATGGTGCCTGGAGGGTTAATGTCGATCCTAGTAGCTTTTCCTTCTGAAACCAATTGCGGTAACATGTTGGCTTCCCTGGCTGCAACTCCATTTGCAGTCCACAGGGTAACATGGGGCCACTCGTTCTTGGAGTTTATCTTCTCACCGTCAACAGAGCCTAGTCGGGATTCAAATGCTGCCATCTTATCAGAGAAGAGAATAGCAGTTAACTCCACTGGGACTTGCTGATTCTGATAGACACCGTAATTAGCCACAGCTGTCACACCGTGACTCCTCTTGTGAGCAAGAGTCACATGAGCTTGCGTAAGGTTCTTCTCAATGTTCTTGTCCTTGATGAAGGCTCTGATCTTTGGGTTCTTCATAGCCAACTGCACAAAGAACAAAAAGAATAAAACATTGAGGAAATATAACGCTCAAATGGTACTAGCTAGCAACTTATAGCTACAATATTCGGTTCATGTTGACTTACTTTATCAAGGAAACCTCCAATATCCGACACAGGCAGACTGACTGCGGCATAGACAATAGTTCCAAACTTCTTCTTCTGGGTACTGGGCATAACATATTCACCACTGGCCACCTTTTTCAGCTCCTCCAGCACATGCCTAACAGCCATATCAAATGGAACCTGTACAAAGTTTTAATTAGTACCAATTCAATTTTACATGAAAGACAGAAAGAAGCATCAAACAAGAGAGGAAGATGTTTACCTGAACAGATCTGAGGACCTCATCGTTGCTAGCTAAAACTTCCCTCAACAGCTTCTCCCATTTAACCCATTCCTTTGCATATGATCCTTTGGATGGGTCCGCTCTAAGCACACAACAAAAAGGAAATAAATATCTATATCTTGGACATAACAAAAAGGGAAATGCACAGGCCATCACCGTTCTTGTACTGTAGTCTACCAATTCTGTTTTTGACAGTGGCAATTAAAACCCTTAGTAGAAATAATATTGAGCATTGGTAATAAGTAACAACTAACACCTAGCTCCTTAACTAGCCAACTAAACTCACTTGGGCTAAAAAAAAATTATCAGTTCTGTAGCAGCATTTCCAGACATTAAGTAAAAAATTACTAATCACGTTCTTCACAACCTTGGCCATATACCAATTCAGCCTTCCCTTCTAAATTCAATTTCTGAATATTACGGACATTAAAAAAATACAAAAAGCTTCTGCTTATCAAAAAAATTAAAATACAAAAGCTTCCAAATCGCAAAAATAGCTCCTGAACATCATTTTCATGTTCGTAAAAAAAACTACCTTCCATGTTTGTTAGTGTGACGCCTGTACAAATTTATTCCTTCCTCCAGAACTGACCGAACAGACTCAGGTAGAGGGTCCCTGAATGTGCAAAACATACTATAAGTAATGATTATACTCTGGTAATAGCTTCAGATTCACCAAAATATCCCAACAAACTCAAGTTTTACAATGAGGACATCTGGAGGGTTATTGCATAGGAATAAAACTCAACTATAACATGAAACATGTGAATTATCAGTATATCTTCATAAACTATAATTCCAAAGATAGTGGAATAATTAATATACACTGACAATATCCTTACCTATCAGATTTTAACAATGGTATCTTTACAAGAGAACCAAAGCGTTCAACTAACTCAGCATCAAATTCTTCTCGACTCTGAGAAAGTGAGCAAATCAGGTTAGGAAATGCATGGAAGATTCTATAATGAGGTACATCAGTATTGATCAATGTTGCAACACAATAGTCCTACCTTGCCCTCGTAAAGGTGATAAAACATTAAGAGCACATATCCAGCATTAGGAGACCCCTTGTCAAGATTCCCCTTAAAAAATCAAGGAATTAAGGATGTTAGTACTTAGTAGTGATGACCATGAATCTGTACGACAAAATTTGCAATCTAAAGAAGAAAAGAAAGGCAAGTACCGGGTGATTAACTCGTTGAAGCACACGGGACATAAAAATGGCCAACGCATCAAGAGAAAATGGATTACTATCCGATCCTGCACATTTAGTGGACAGAAAATAAAAATTGGCAATCACAGACAAACATTTAAAGGAATGGTTATCACATTCAATAACTTAGAAATGTATCATAGAATAAAAACCTTCAGAATCAGGTACAACTGGAACTGCACAAGCCTTGGTGGCGTGGCACATGTTCTCGATCTGAAAAAAATGGATGACCGTCATCAACATCACATAAAGGATGATGATGTGTGAGAAAGTACTGATAATTGACGAATTGAACATCAATGTTGATGTGCAGCATTGTAAAATAGGGTACTAAGATTGCCTCACAATAGTGTACGTACGTATTTCATCGTTGCCAGAATTAAAGAGCAATGTAGAAAATAACATATGGTTCCCTTCTCACCAATGCAATGCACAACTGAACAAGTTTGCAAAGAGAACTAAAGGCTGCTTACCTGCTCCCAAACTTCTTCATTTGGAGCATTCTTGTCTGCGAGCATTATCGAATATGGTCTTCTTCTACGATCATCTGCAATCTTCTGCCAATACTTTCCTGTTGATATGCTATACTGTTAAAAATAATTGAACCATGCAGTAATCTTGTCAAAATGTAGAGTATAATAACATCTATTGCCAATGGTTGACTTCAGGATCTGAAACAGTAACATTAAATATGGCAGACACGAATGCTCCAAAATATTAATTTTCTTTTTCAATGAGAAAATGCATGGCTTTGAAATCTAGCAGAAAGGCATGTGCATATGGACAGGATACCATAAGGGGAGACAGAAAACAGTTACAAGGCCAAATGCTCACAGGCCCAAACCAACTGATGCATGTTTTTAGGTGGAGGGTCCAACTAAATTCCCACAGGTCACACGCCCCGATCAAACCTAAAAGCTTAAGCTATTATGTGGAGGGTCCAACTAACATATTAAAACTCCTCGCACATGCAGGTTAGACAACACAAAAGGCCTCGTATGTAAACCAAGAATATATGAGCATGGCAAAAGCACACACGGGCCACATGCACCAAATATCATGTAGAATTTTAAAATCGAACTACATATACCAGATCGAGCTCAAGAACTAAAGGAATAATTTGACTTCAGTATTCGATGGGGGACTTATATCTCAACAGCTTTAATCCAAACCATGGAAATGTTCCAGTTTTGATCAAAAAGGTAGCAAATACATATTCCAATTACCAAAAAAAAAGAAAAAGAAAAAGATGACATCTGGAATATATGTGCATATTTTACTACTGATGAACTTTGACCATAATTCTCCAATGAATAATGAAGCAGAATTAATTATAAAAGCTTCAATATATGCCAGCACGAATGTACAAATTCATGAAGTAAAATATCATAGGCAACCATACCCTTGATACGGTCGCCCATTAAACTGTGAACTGGGCGATCATCTCCAAGTCCACCAGGGGTATTCAATAATTCTTTGCAAAGAGCAGACTTTGCACATCCTGGTATGCCTGCAAAAAGAAATTCAAAGTTGTATACCAAGATGGGCATAGAAAGATAAGACCCAGGTCCTAGAGTGTAGAAAAGGAATGATAACTTCCAACTAGCATATCAACCACCACCACCAAAATAAAGAAACACCATGAATCATGTTCAAACAAACATACAAGGAGACAGATACAAAAGGTAGAAAATAGATGAAAGAACACAATATAAGTAGAACCACTAGCATGGATAAGATATCAACTACAGATCAAATACGCAAGATGAAAAAATTGTTGGGTTGTTAACTCGTGAAAACATGTTACTCATTTTCAAATTTGCAACAATGCAGCAAGCAATGAACAATATGCAACACTTCATTCCATGTACAAGACTAATTTCTATACCACATTAGGCAAGTCGTATTAGTCATTGTATATTTCAACAGCTAGATTCAAAACCATGCTACAAGCTTAGTCAATAGAACGCCAGCGGTCAGCCAGTAGGTAAGTAATCTTACCTGGAAAGAATACAATCAAACCTTCAGGTTTTGGGGAAGTGTTCTTGATAGAGGGATCAGGGATTGGTGTTGCTACTTCGCGCTCCATCTCAAGATCACCCTCTTCATCCCTGCCCCCTTCAATTATGGCCAAAAAGTCCTCAGCCCTTACAAAATTTCCAGCAGACCCTATCAAGACCTGATTTTCCAGGCTTCGTTTTGCATATTGTTCAAGAAAAGGCTCTGCTTCAGAAAGGTATGTTGATGACGATAGTGGTTTGCTACTATACTTCCTTCCTATGTATACAGCCCTACATTTAAATGGAAAAAAGTTACATATAGTTAATTTATGGCACACTACGAAACTGTAAGGCGTAAGCATATATAGAATAATGACATATGCATCAATACCATTCATCTAGCATCTTGCTGAGTGCTCTTTGCTTTCCAGGTGAAGTGCCCCATATTTTCATTTGCCTATAATTTCATACAAAGATCAACCTCTTTTCAAAAAGCTAACGTACTATACAAAAAGTTATGCACTCAAATATGAAGCTGCTACAAATAACAGTCAAGAATGAAGCGCAGCACCCAACATCCAAGAATGAACACCATTACATGCATTCATGAATGTAATAATTAGCTGTCATTCAAATGCCACAACAGATAAAGATATATAGATCTTTGGCTTATTTATGATAATATTTTCAAGAACTTAATGCGATTATAGAACATGAATTCAGCACAAATCCCCTCCAGAAATACATGTAAGCAAAACTACTGAAGTTTATACCCATTATATAATTTTGGCTTAAACATGCCTTGATTTACTGACATAATTACCTGTTCGAAATGAAAAAAAAAATCTCAAACAACAATAACAACATATCATAATGCCCTAATATGGACAGCTTCATATCCCCGCCAGTCGCCACACTCATACAAGCATCACTCCTACTATGTTCAATTGCAGCAGCTCTATATGAAGGTCTTAAGCATACTCATTAGGGTCTTGAAAACTACCAGACAAGATGCAACCAGCCAATAACCTTACCTTTGATAGTATGCCTTGTAAGCAGCTGGACCATTCTTGAAAAGTACTGACAAGCCGTTACGGATCAAGAAGGTTCGCAACTGTGAATGAAGACAAGCATCACTTAAGTTAGTTGGGATAAAACAGCATAATTTTGCAGGTATCATTACTAGTCAATTTGTTATAGAAACATTTTGTTCTATACCTAAAAAACAATAAGCATGCTCATTTAAAGATAAAGGGAGTATACAGTAGCGTGATTTGAGTTCTATATTATACTATGCTGCATTTATACACTGCATAATTCTACATGGAGCATTCAGAATCAGAACGGATATGATCCACCTGGAACAATTGCCACACATAAATATAATAGTTCACGCAACTATTCTTGAACTAAACAAGTATACCTTATATGTAAGAAATTTCAGTTTGATCATTAAATTGGCATCATCATTGGCAAAATCATCATTTTCTGATGAGTTACCAACAGAACAAACTTTGTGAGCTACTTCGGCTGCTCTTTCCTTGCTAGCCTTGAATAAATTGATGTCAACAAAGAAACCTATGTAAATAAAAAAAATCAAAATCAGATTTATACAAATGAGTGCATCAGATAAAAATAAAACATCCAAATATGGGGCAGATAAGCATCCACAACAAACAAAAAACTCAATTACTATCAGGTTTAACTTGAAGTAAATTCCTAAATATGGGAATTCTAAGGTATCAATGAAATCTTTGTACCTCGATATAATGGCCACAGCCCTGGTTTGTCTCTGAAATATAACAATTTATTTAGTTAAGGAAATCATGTTCCACCAACAATGTTTCAAAATAAAGGAAAGTTTGAGCGAGGAATTGGATGTAAGATGAAACAAAACCTCATCTCTTTGTGATATCGCCTAAAAGCTGAGTCACTTCGGACATGGATGACCATCTTATAGAATAGATTGTCATCTGATACTGACTCGACTTTATGGAAGTTATAATAAGACTTGAAAGCAGCAGGGAAACGTTTATTTCTCATCAATTGCAACATTTCCTGAAATAAAGAATCGTCATTAGAGACCTTATGAAATTGTTTCTTGTTAAGTTTCCAACCCATCAAGATTAACCAATCAGGTATTCGGGTCATATCACTCGATAGATATAAGCAGCTGCCTCAAACATTATCCTACTTGTCAAGACAATGAGCTCTACTTGTGGACTAAGAGTAAACAGGATGACAAGACATTTGGCGAGATCCAGGAAAAAACCTGCACTTTTGTTGTAGAATAATCAGCAGGATGTGCTTGCAAAAACATTGAAAGAACAGATTTGTCTTCACTTCTTGGATGAGCTTCAACACCTTCAATCCCAAGCCAATCTGAAACGTCGGGACAAAAGGAGGAACCAACATTCTGAAGGAGAGCTTTTATTTGCTGCAGTTGAATTACAGGCAAAAGAAAATATATATGTTATTGACACGGAGTGTTTACTTTGATAACCAAAAGTACACAGAAACCTAGATTGTCTCACATATTTCATGGAGAAAGAAACTTCACATTACCTGCTTCTCATCTGATCTGTTTGCACGGCAAATTTCCCTTAGGCTTGGACCCAAATCAAGGGAAGCTAAAGTGCAAAACAAGACCATAATTATTATAAAAAAAATGATGCCCTTGGGAAAAAAAGTAACAGAACATGTCGATCCAAAAAATGTGGAAACTAGTCACTGCAAAAGACTTGGAGCTCATGCTACTATTTTCATTATCCAGTCCATTCAATTTTGCAATGAAGTTAGCATTTCCCTTCTATGTGACCTTTGTTCTTGTACTGACCTACTCTATTTAGCTTCTATATGGGAGAACACTCCCTTAAAAATTCAATCCCCATCTCAACTCATTGTTTCCAGGCTTCAAACACTTCAAAGACAATCCAGAATCTTATACATTTTGACCCATATAACTTATAGGCATTCAAACAAGACCCACATTACATCCCCACAGTTTTCCAAGGCAGATCAACGAGAAGGTCCAGAACTCCATATCAAGTACAAACAAGTAGTATGGACAAAATGCCATTAACATGGAGGGTAGATAAGATATGTTATACTCTCTTGGATGTTTGACAAAATTCATGGTTAGTGAAGCTAGTGCTCTACTTCCCCGCTGCATCATTTATGAGCCAACTTAATGATGCACCCTTTAGTGGTAACTAACTCATATAAGAATATAATTGGTGATTCACTCACTAGAAAGAAAAGTGAACACTTATTCCGGAACATCCATTTTAGGGAGGTAAGACACTTTTCATGCAAAAGGGAGTATAAAAATTTGCAATTTCAGGGAATTGTAGGCAGGCCTATCAAATAGTGAATTCCCATCCAACTTCATAAACATTTTTGCCAGATAACATATGTCGTACTCAATTTCCTGATTTCAGAGAATTCTAGACAGGACTATCACCGTGAACTCAAAAATAAATTTCATAATCTATTTCTACCTCAACTTGATAAGAAAATTTCAAAAAAGTAAAGGGTGTTCAACTATAATAAATTTGAAAGCTTCATCAATATAAAACTTCATAGAAAGAACAGTGTACCTCCATCGGCTGGAGGAGGAGGTAAATCTCTCAACACTTCCTCCATGTGTTTTGAGCTCTCATGGGTTACAATTCGCGCCACCAGACCCTCCAATATCTCACCTTGAACCTCTACATGATCTTTCGAACCTGCATATAGATTAAAACCAATACAGTGTCAAAGGGCACTAATATGTTATATAATTTAAACAGTTATAAATGATAGCAAAATTTAGTAACTGGCTGTGAAACAGAAACACCAAAACATACTCAAAGCAAATGTTTCAAGCAAAGTTTTTACTGAGGGAAGATGGAGGACTGAACCATCTCTACCTGGTACAGATATATTTGAAATTTCATCAAGGGCCCGACATACGGAAGATGCTGTTCCTTCCTCGCAAAGTGCATCAAAAGCAGCAAAAAATGATGTCACTGACTTCCTTCATCAACAAACAAGATAAATCAGAAACAAAACAAAAAGTAATAATTTCATCATCTGGAATTATTCTTGGGACAGATATTTGTCACATATTAAGAACTGAGTACTGACATAAAACTGCTTCTGTTATGAAAAGAAAAGGAGATGTATCAAGGTTATAACTAACTGCAAGTTTTTTAACAACACATAGATGACCACAAGCCACCAACTGTTCATGAGAATATCAAAATTTATTCCACTTGTGATCCCAATGGAGGAATCTTCCTCTTAGCCTTAACTCTAATTAAGGCAGGTAAATTTGAAATGCAGGTCTCTGAAACTCCACCATGAGACTTCCAACGGATGCTTCATCAATCAAATTATTCAAGATGCTAAAAGGATATCGCTCTAAACATAGAGAACTAATGTCATGTTTTCACATGACCGTAAAAATTAAGTTGTAGTTTTCTATTCTGTGAACAATTTCGCCAATGTAATCATAACAAATTTACAACAAATAAAAATGGACAAAACAAAATAAAAGATGAGCCGGCATAAGGAAAGTAAAGATGAAATTTCATTGAGATCCTAACCCCCATTCCACAATGTGTGCATCACAGAGAACCATAACACTATAACATAACAAATACAAATACAAATCATAAAAATAGCCATCTTTTCATGCTATGCATGCTAATAGAAATCGTAAAAGTAGATCATCACCTTGTCGAGAACAGCCATACATGATTTGTAGTTAGGCGCCATTTTCTACAGAAAGCAATTATCTCAGGAGTTGAGTAGAACTTTGGTTTTCCATTGCCCAATTCAGTTACTGCCGTCACTACCGCTGGGCAAAGCAAGAAAAAGAATCGGGATTCAGTGATCATTTCATAATATCGTAGAAAAATAAGTCTAACAAAAAAAGAGGCTTGGAAGTCATGTGAATCATAGAATGCATATCACATATTAAGTCCAACAACAAAGAGAAAGAGAGCTTGCCAATTGGTATACGATAAAAACTGTACCAAAGTGATGCATAAGAAAGAAACCCCTAAATTTCAGTACAGACTATTTACATAACAAATACGCCAATCTGGGCAAATATTGTTTATATTAAAAGTTGATGATGACAAAAATTATCTTGCTCCAAATGATTATGTCCTTACTAGTTACAAACCACTTGAACAAAACTTTAGCACTCGAGAAAAGAAGAGGAAAGTCAATAATACCATAGTCATCTCTGGGACGCTGTCCATGGTCTCCTAAAACTGCAGTAACGAGCTCCATTGAGATGCACATACGGTTCCTCTGAAAGTATTATCAACCATTAAGTTAGAGCTGTGATAACATATATAAAGCTTACTACAAAGTAGCAAATATAATCATTGGCAGTCACTATCATCCACAACCACAAAGTACCAAATATAAGCATATTCATAGAAAGAGAACACACACATTAGGATGTACATCAATATGTGATATCAGATCCATGTATATTTCATATACACAGTCATACGAACATGTGAGACAAATGCAAAGTTAAATGGTGGTTTTCAGTATTTCTGTTCAATATTTTATTTGTCACCTCAAGAAAATTATTGAAATCTGCTTGCTTTTTAGCTGCTTGAGTTCCCCATGCCTCACGAAACATCCGCCCCAGGACAAAAACACCAACAGCAGTATATCTGCATAAGAGGCAGATTCATCAGAGAGATAGAAAGATATAAACATAGTAGTATTCGTAATTCTTCATGAATTCTACTGGTTGCAAATAATGACTACAAACATACTGTCTTAACTTCAGTTTGAACCAAAAATAAATGATACTATTTGGCAAACATTAGAACTTGTTCATATACTCATTTTACCAATGCCAGAAAAACACATGTCAAGTCAAATGCATCCCCATTCTCGCCAGCCAGCATACAGAACATGTCAGAAAGATAGAAGTTGAGAGAGAGAGAGAGAGAAACAAACTTTACAACACTACAACTTAGTCAGAGTTTGATCAGAAGCATACATGTTCCCAAAGCTGTTTTTGGCATATGCACCGCCTTCATTACCCGCATACATAAAAAGAGACCCGGAATGTTTAAGAGAAACCTGCAGGACATGTCAGTATAGAACCAATTAATCAACATAACATATGGACTGTAACATAGATCATTATGTATGGCAGGAAAACAAATAATACCATAGATTATAAGCTGGTGGAAAAAATACCAAGGTAGAAAAATAAGAAACTAAAAATTTACAAGACAAAGTTCATCTGAATCGTTTACCTCCAAGGTACCCAGTCCATTGGATACAACTTCTATCATCCTTGTCCTGACCTGAACAGAAACACCCGATACATGCCAAAATGAGAATAAACAACCAGGTGTATGAAGAAAAATAAGTTCTCGCCAAATAAGAAAATAACGGATGTCTACAGTTATGCAAAGATGTGACCAGGGGACTTGGATAAGATAAGGTACCTCCTGATCTGACTTCTCGTTTTCAAATTTAGGATAGAAAGTAGCTCTTATTTTCGCTTGCGAGTAGGCAGAATCATCTAGTGTAAATTTCTTCAGTAGGTTACTGTTAAACAACTTACTCACACCCTCCATTTTATTGAGGGGTGCAGATTCAACTTCTGCTGCAGCAGATCCACTCAATGTTCCATAGGACTTAGGTCTCCAAATTGCTTTCTCTTGACCAGAGGGATTTTGAACCTGTATGTGCCCACTGGTTTGAGCAATATTTAACCCACCAAGTCCGTCATGAGCAACAGCTGAAGCTGCATTTGCTTGAGATGATCCGTTGGCAGATTTTGGCTTCTGCTTCCACTTCTGTTGTTTGAACCCTCCCCTTCTCTGCATGTTAAAAACACAAATTAATACAAAAAATAATTTAAGAATAATCATCATATCATTCAATAAGAAGAATGAGAATTCAGCCAAGTCCACAGATATAAATCAAAACAAAACCACAACATCTTCAAACGAACTAGCAGTTAATACTGTAAACAATTAATGAACACCAACTAAATAATTAAAATCAGTGTTCCTAAAGAATAATAACCACTAATTAATCCATGGAAGCACTAGGCTTACTGAACCAACCAAAAAGGGCTAGATCATAACTCATTCACTCCATACTGTTTAATCACAAAACTGTAGATGTAATACAAACACAAGTTCAAGCAATGCCGGACCAAATCGAAGCAATAACCGAGGATGGACAACAGCAAATACTTAGACGACAAATCAGATCCTCCATAAACAGTAAATAACTAAATATTAGCAAAAATGGAAAAATCGAAATCAAATACAGCCTGATAATCGCATCATAAATGTGAACTATTAACGCAGTAACCACAAACCTACCACGCAAAAGGAATCAAAAATCAACATCGACTACGCGAAATGCCGAATTAGAGAAAGAATCGACTAATTACATACAAAAATTCAGAAAATGGAGCAATAATAGCGAAGAACCAGATGATCTTGAAGAGAATGAGAGCGGAGCAACCGTACCTGATTCTGAGACATCACTGAGCGTAAAATGGAGGAGGAGCCGGCGAAAGAGCGAGACAGGGTTACGTAAGAAGCAGTAGAGCGGAGGAAGAAGAAGGTTCTGGGAGTGAAGAACGCTAGAGAAGAGAAGGAGGTTGAAAGAGAGGGAGCAATGGTGTGAGTAGCGATCCTCTGCGCTGCAGGCATGTGAATTAGTCAATGGCAGTATTTATATAGAGAGTGGGAGAGCGAGTGGACTCGGTGCCGAGACCAAAACACGGCGCGGCTCGGAGTAAGGCGGTGACTCTGTATATGCAACAATGGATTGGTGTGAGAAACGACCGAGTTTATTGGCTTTTTTGCGTTGCTGGCAAGTTTCAGATTTTTTTTTAACCTAATCGCATCAGAAAAAATGTTAATTTGAAAATTAAAAGGCACAAATAACCTTTACTAAGAATTGTATTAAAAAAAACTTACTAAGAATAAGAGAAACATATAATTTGTTATGAGTTTCAACCAACACGATCCAATAGGTTCAACCAGTACTCTATACGGAAAAAAATTAGGTCATGTTGTGAAGTATTAAAATATTTTAATCATTAAATTGAAATATTTAAGAGTTAACTGTAAAGTCAATTTCGACATACATTTGCATACGAGTATGGATGGCAAAACGCCTCGACCTTAATATTTGCCGAAATCGGGCGGGGATTTTCCACATCAGGTGGGCGCAGGGATTTTCCATTGTCTTAAAAAATATGTTAATAAAATTATTATTTCACCCTTGTATACAAACAACAAATGAAAATTACATGATTTCATTATACAAAATGTTATGCATCATTAAATTGTAACGAAAAATCATGTTTGACGGAACGAAATCGAAACATCCGGTCCATCCCACCGGGCAAGAGGGATGGAGACATGAATCACTCACTCCGCCCCGTATCCATCCGGTATGTTAAACAATTTTAAAAGAAGCATCAACGAAAAGTTTCAACTTATATCTTAATTAAATTAAATATAATAAACGTAATTAAATAAATATTAAACGAACTGACTCATTAACTAAAATATATTTCCTTCTCAAAAAAAAAAAACTAAAATATATTTAATTTAATTGTTTATTAATCGAGTTTTTACCTGGCTTCGCAAGGAAGGAAAGTTGTAAAGGCGTGTTGTTTATTAATCGAGTTTTTACCTTAGACTTATGCTTGGCTTCGCAAGGAAGGAAAGTTGTAAAGGTGTGAATATTGATGGGAACGTTACAAGCAACCCGAACCGAGTAGCACACGGCAAGAATTAGATAGAGTAAAAT
>JAYMSU010000280.1:0-15495 GCA_036897765.1 Erodium chrysanthum | reverse complement strand
CTTGTACGTGTTTTTTCAAATCACACGCAGAATTCAGCAGCCAGCAAATTACTGCTGCTTGGAGTTATTGAGCAGGCTACTCGGTTTTCAATAGGGTGTGAAGGATTTTTAGGTTGGTGGCCTCGTCAAGATGAGAATGTACCATCCGGCACTAGTGACAGTTATAGTCATTTGTTGAAGTTGTTATTGCAAAAACCTCGTCATGATGTTGCTTCACTTGCTACTTACGTCCTTCATCGCCTACGGTTTTATGAAGTTGCTTCAAGATACGAGGTACAACTAAGTTGATGACATTATTTTGTGTTCAATCCTGCTTAATCAGTAGATATCTCATTGCAATTTCTTTCCATTCCAGTGTGCAGTTGTTTCTGTACTTGGTGGTCTCTCTGCTGTTGATAAGGTCACAAGTGTTACTGCAGACATGCTTACCAGTACTAAATCACAACTGGAAAAATTATTGGTCAGTAGTTATGTTTAATTGCAATTATTTTGGATTGCATGTGAAACATGCAGTACTTGTGACTCTAGTGTTCTTTCTGTGCATTTCTTATGCTTTGCAGTTTTAAATCTTAGCTCATGCTTGCTAACAAATGTTCATGCAGAAATTGTTAAATTTACGAGGTCCAGTTGAAGATCCTTCAGCAGTAGCTTCTGCAAGTAGATCGTTGATTCTTGGTCAAACAGAAGGGTGCTTGTCGTATAAAGCTACCAGTAGTTTGATTGCCACTTCAAATGGCTGCTTTTTAAACTGGGATATTGACTCTCATTTATTGACAATTTTGAAGGTAAATAACAATTTAGTTTTAGTTATACTTTCGGAGTTTTGTCACACATGTGATCCTGATATTGTTAATTTTTTAGTTTATATTATTACTATGGAATTATTGCCCATTTTGGTCTCTGAATTTTTTTGGGTCAATTTGTTACTTGATGTTTGAAAAGTGGACCAAAATTGTCCTAGTTAACAGTTAGTCAACTGCTAAATATGTTTTCGAGAAAAAAATCATTCAAACCTACAATAATTGCACATTCAATCTTAATATGACTACATTTTAAAGTAAAGAGTAAAATAAGTTTGGAATTACACATGTGTAATTAATTTAATTTAGAATAATATTTAGCCATGTCAGCATATTTAATGGTTGACTAACGGTAAAGACTTTTTTGGTCAACTTTTCAAGTTCTATGGACTAAACTGGTCCAAAAAAAAAACTTGGTGACTTTCTCAAGCTTCAGGATCTATAATGACTAATCTAATACTTGGAAGCATGGTTCTGTTTGTATTTGCTTTTAAAGCAATGACCTAAGTCAATTATCTGAGGGTTTTGGAAAATTCGGGCTTAATACAAGTTCTTTGGGTATTAATATCCAAATTGTCTTCTTGTGAGCAGGAGAGAGGATTTCTTCCTTTATCAGCTGCTTTGTTGTCATCATCCATAATGCATCATGAAGATGGAGATGTGTTAGACATGCTTGTGGACATTGCATCTATAATTGAAGCCATTATTCTCTCTCTTCTCTCTTGTCGTTCAGGTTTTGCTTATAACACATCTACTAGTTTATTATTACTATTCAGTAATATTGGGGATTGACATCCTATTCTTTGTTTTGTTTCAGGGCTAATCTTTCTGCTACAGCATTCTGAACTTTCTGCAACAGTAATTCATGCTTTAAAAGGTGCAGATGAACTGAATAAAGAAGAGTGTGTTCCTCTTCGCTATGCTTCTGTCCTAATATCCAAGGGTTTCATCTGTGGTCCACGGGCAGTTGGGATGACTTTTGAGATGCATTTGAGAGTGGTTAGTTTGATTGCATGGTCAAAGTTATTTTACTTGTTACTTATCTTGGTTTCTGAATACCACCATTACTGCTTTGCAGGTCAATGCCATAGATCGTTTGGTCACATCAACTCATCATTCAGAAGAGTTTCTGTGGGTGTTATGGGAGCTCTGCGGTCTCTCTAGGTGGGCCTAGTTGACTAATTTTGTTAATTTTAGATTTCTGATGCTTTGGTTTTTACTCCATTTTCGGGACATGATCTGCACTGCAGGTCAGACTGTGGACGTCAGGCTTTGCTGGCTCTGGGATACTTTCCAGAGGTACTGATCAGTATGCTCTTCGGAATTGTATTTACTTTGGCAAATAGAACACTGCGACGATTTCCTTAATTTATTCATTAAGAAATGATTAGTTTTATGAAGTACTTAAATTAGAATTGGACTATTGACCATTTTGGCTCTTAAAGTTATAGAAAGTCACCATTTTAGTCCCTGAAGTTTATTTTGGACAGTTTGGTCCTCAGTTCCAGAAGCTGGCCAAAATGATCCATTCCACTAGTCAAACCATTTTTAGTTTGCTAAATTTTTATCTTAGAAACCCACGTGTTACTAAGTGATTGGTCTAGAATTAGCCATGCCAGCATATTTAACTGTTTGACTAACGACGTAGGCTGTGTTGTCCCACTTTTGAAACTTTGATGACTAACCTAGCCCCCCAAAATTTCTGGGACTAATTTTGTGATTTTCTCAAACTTTAGGGACCAAATGGCCAATAATCCATTAGAATTGAACCTGTCTTAATTGAGTGTGTATTATCTTATAATAAGCACTTTAAATTGCTCTTGAATGGGTCAAAACTTACTTTTGCTCTGTTTTATATTATTGTTATAGTTCGTATTAACTATATACTTTTTTAAATTGCTCATTCTAATTTTTGTTAATTCCGTTCTGTAGGCTGTGTCAATTTTGATTGAAGCATTACATTCTGTCAAGGAATCAGAACCAGCTGTCAAGAATAGTGGTATGCTTATTATACTGTGCTTAAGTTTGATTTCTTTGCTACCTTCGATCATTTTTTATTTGTCTGACAAGTATGCCCTTGAATGAAATTTGGATGCTCAGGAGCTTTGCCACTAAACCTTGCAATTTTACATTCTGCTGCTGAGATTTTTGAAGTAATAGTTACCGATTCAACTGCATCGTCCCTGGCTTCATGGATTGAACATGCAGTGGAACTTCACAAGGCCTTACACTCTTCTTCTCCGGGTTCCAATAGAAAAGATGCACCTACTCGTCTGTTGGAATGGATTGATGCTGGTGTAGTTTATCATAAAAATGGGGCCATTGGCCTACTATGCTATGTTGCTGTATTAGCTTCTGGAGGAGATGCACATTTAACTTCAACTAGCGTCCTTGTATCAGATATGACAGATGTTGAGGTTATTGGAGACTCTACTGGTGCATCAGATATAAATGTCATGGAGAATCTTGGAAAAATCATCTCTGAGAAGTCTTATGATGGTGTTGGCCTTCGCGATTCTTCCATAGCACAGCTGACAACAGCATTTCGAATTCTGGCTTTCATTTCGAAGAACTCGGTATATTCTTATCTGGTTGTACTCTTCAGTTTTCCTACAATTCTGAATCATTACCTAACTCACCATTGTTCTATATATGTAGACCGTTGCTGCTACGTTGTATGATGAGGGTGCTATATCAGTTATCTATGCAGTTCTGGTTAATTGCCGGCTAATGCTTGAGAGATCTTCAAACAATTATGGTAAACTACTTAATTTAACACGTTCCCAGTGATATTGATTAGTTTCATAGTTTGATCTTGCTTATACTAAGATCTCAATTTGCACTTAAGTAAATGCATTGTGGTTCGTAATGGTTCTAGAATACATAACTTGGACACATTTGGTGATGCAGTAGTTTTTTCAGTTGTAATATTGTCAATTTTGTGAAGCATTTTCTTTTGACTAAGATTGTCAGTTGGGTGCCCCAACTATTCTCAATCTTGAAAAATATGCTAAATTTAGCACTCCTTTGGTCCTTTCCAGTCAGAATGAGCCATAGTCCTTTTTATGAAGGCTCCATTATATCACAAGAGCTATGGTTGTGTTGTAAACCTTGAACCTTGCTGTAGACTCATGTTCTTCTGCTACTGTAATTAGGAAATATAGCCAGGGACCCTATACCTTATCATGGGGACTATTCTTTCTCTGGATCTGTCAGTATGTAGTATATTGTGGGGATGCTAAAAAGGTGGTGCATGTGCAGTACAATTTAGTTATATAGTGAAGAGTGGTAGGTATTCAACAGTGTGACTTTCAGGAAAATACAGGAAAGAACAGTGTCAATATAACAAGCACTTGGTAGTTTGTAATGTGTCCACTACCATATTCAGTTTTAACTTTTAAGTGATAGTCTTCTTGTGTTTGCTATATCAGAAATAAGCGAATTTCTTTTTTAACAGATCACCTTGTTGATGAGGGCACAGAACGCAACTCCACATCAGATTTACTACTTGAACGTAATCGTGAACAGAGCTTAGTTGATCTGCTAGTTCCTGCTTTGGTATTATCGATCAACCTTCTGCAAAAGCTGCAGGTCCGTCTCTAGTTCTTTTTGTAAGGTTAAACATGTCATGAGTTATCTTCAATTTGTATCGGTTGGAATATAATTCTTATACGGACAAGGCAGAGCATAATGCTTTTATAAGCAGATTTTGCTAGATTAGCATCCTGGGGCAAATAGGCAATATTTACATTGCCACTTCAATAGTGTATGGCTAGTTCAATTGTGTGACACAGGCATGATGGATGAACTGCTACTAATATCACATGTGTGTTTTTAACTAGAAAAGCTGTTCACTAGTGTAGGACTGTTCAGGGGAGACAATGATTTGAGGTTTTGCTAAATGATGATTGTACAGAATAGTGAAACAACTTGCTCTGAAGGTTTTTAGCTTGTCAAGTGACTGATTTTTTTCTCAATCTTTTTATTTTTATTTTTGTTCATTTCCCATTTTTTGTATGTGAGCTATGTTGCATTAGGGAGTTTGTGGAGGCGAAAACGTTGAGTGAAGAGATGATAACAGTAGCTTTTGAACTTAGGCATGGCTAAGTCTGAAGACAAGGTCAATAGTTTTACCATTGTTTTAGAGTATATATAAATTTGGATTTGTAAATAAAAAGAGCTGGTGTACATATATAAATTGTTTATTGATGTTATGTTTTCTTGGGTTAGAAGGTATTTGGTTAAGCAGACCAGTAGCCAGTAGGACCTTGATAAAAGTTGTGGCACAATTTGAGTACCCTGTACAAAACTAACCTATCTGCCTATTGTCCTCATTGGTTGTCTAAACTAGGCTTTAGCCAGTCAAATCATGTAGGAATTCTTGTGCTTTCCAAGTTTTCTGTTTTTCATTTCTTCTCAATAGCATAGTATATCTGCGAACAGTTTGAACTGACTATTAATTATAATAAATTAATAATTTACTTCTCTGGGATTTAATTATTTCATTAATCCTAGTTATACTACATATATCTCATCACATAATTCAACAATTCTGTTTTTTCTTTGCTATATTTAGGAATCTAATGAACAGCACAGAAACACAAAACTAATGAATGCCCTTTTACGGTTGCACCGAGAAGTAAGGTAGTTTGAATTCTTCCTTGTTTTTAAATGTTCTTCATCTCGCTTCTTGAAAATATTGATGAAATGTTTTATAACTGCAGCCCCAAGCTAGCTGCTTGTGCAGCAGACTTATCCTCCCCTTATCCTAGTTCTGCACTTGGCTTCGGAGCTATTTGCCATCTTGTTGTGTCTGCTCTTGCTTGTTGGCCAGTCTATGGCTGGAGTCCGGGTCTATTCCACTCTCTCCTTGACAAGTTTCAGGCTACTTCATTGTTGACATTGGGTCCAAAAGAAACTTGCAGTTTGCTCTGCCTTCTGGTATGCAGTTTTTTAATTCTTCTATCATGTACTGTAAACTATCTATTGCGCATGAATGGTGTGATTCATATGTATTTCTTGTAATTGCTGTTATTGCTTATTTTATTTCACTATTTCGTTATTTGGAAGATTAGTATGAAGTTTTTGTCTTCTGTTTACTTCTTTTGGTGCTCTTGTATATGAATAATTTGCATATGATTGACCTTTTCCTTGTATGTCTTTTGCATTGCAAGAATGATCTATTTCCTGAAGAAGGTGTCTGGCTTTGGAAGAATGAAATTCCCTTGTTGAGTGCTCTTAGGAATCTGACTGTTGGGACATTATTAGGCCCTCATGAAGAGAGTCTGGCGGACTGGTATATGAAGCCTGCTCACCTTGAAAAAATTCTTGCTCAGTTGACACCATGTCTTGACAAGATTGCCCAGATTATCCAACATTATGCAATCTCTGTATGTAATTCCAACCCATATAATCTGAGTTGTATTTATTGCCCATATACTCATTGTTCTTGAGTGCATTCATTGCTTGAACATGTCATATTATTTTTTGATTGTTGTATTTCCAAGCAGACATTGGTGGTTATACAAGACATGCTTAGAGTGTTTGTAATTCGAATTGCTTGCCAAAAGGCTGATGGTGCTTGTGTACTACTACGGCCAATATTATCATGGATCTATGAATGTGTATCTGACTTCACTCTCCTGTCAGACACAGATGCTTACAAGGTCCTTGTTTTCTATACTCTACCCTATTAGAGTTTTATATTATTGCAAAAATGTACCCCGAGGTATTCACTTTTTGCAAATCGTAGCCCTCTTGTATGATTATTGCAAAAAGTGCTGTGAACTTGCCTTTTTGTTGTACTTTGTGTAAATTTGTTTCAAAATGATTAATTTTCCCCTTTAAAAAAATCCAGAATTTTCATCTCCCTTAATTTTCTTCCTGTTTGTACGTCCAAAGAGGAAGAAAAATAAGGGAGATGAAAATTCTGGATTTTTTTTGTTTTATTTATTTTTTTAAATTCAAAGTTTCAAGGGTAAAATCGCCATTTTGGAACAAATTTACACAGTGCAACAGAGGGGCAAGTTCAGGGTACTTTTTTGCAATTATCAAAGAAGAGGACTATGATTTGCAAAAAGTGAAGACAGCAGGGTACTCTTTTGCAGTTATCCCTAATATGTATATATGTAACATGTTCTCTTCTCTCTTTTTAGGCATATAGATTTCTTGATTTTCTTTCTGGCCTTCTGGAGCATCCATGTGCAAAGGTATATCTGCTCTTCATTCTTGTCTGTGTTCTATTTCCTTTTTGTTTGACCTGTGATTGTTACTTATGTGAATTCTTGCTTCTTTACCAGGCCCTATTGTTAAAGGAAGGTGTTCTTGATATTCTTGCAAAAGTCATGCATAGGTGTTTTGATGCCACTGAATCAGATGAAAAACAAATTTCTGAGACTACAAATGCAACCAAATCTGAGTTTACTTTGCTCAGTTGGTGCCTTCCTGTATTCAAGTCCTTCTCACTTCTTTGTTGTTCTCGAACACCTCAGCAGTACTCCGGGAGACATGAACTGTAAGTAGAGAACATTCATATTTTATGTGTAGATTTTTTTCGTACACTAGCTAAATGCGAAGATTTATGATGGGTTGCTTGTTATTAGGTACAAATTTGAGAATCTGAGTGATCAAGATTGTTCATTGATTTTAACTCATCTCCTTAAATTCTGTCAGGTATGTTGTTGCTCTTTTCTATGTAAATGAAGTTTGATATTGCGAGCTCTTCATGTGTGTTAGACTCACTTGTTGCATTGTAGTTTTTGAGTGGTGTGAATTATGCTTCCTTCAATCATAATATTATCTTACATCTATTATAAATGTTACTTACATGAAGTATGATTGTGTATATAATTTTATGGGATAATTACAGATAGCTATCCCCAACTTAACACCTTTTGAACTTAGCTGACCCCAACTCTCAAAATTTTGCATATAGGTTTTTTTTTGTTGTAAAAAATGACGAAAATGTCTGACCCCTCTCAAAAAAGACTTCAGAACTATCAAAAACATTTGATTAGACGTAAAAACAGTTGAGTAGATGTAAAAAGACTCCTTACAAGATAGAACTATTAAAAAGACTGAAAATGTCTTTTTTTTTTTAGATTAGGGTCAAGGGCATTTTTGTCATTATTTTGACAAAAAAGAGCTATGTGTAAAGTTTTGAAAGTCGGGGAGGTTTTTTTTTTTTTAAGTTGGGGTTAGTAACGTCAGTTAAGTGTAAAAGAGCTATAATGTCCAAACACTCCGCTTATGTCTTTGCACATATGACTTACCGTGCATAGCATTAGGTGTGTGTATGACATATATGGAGTAATAACCTCCATTTATGTCTTGTACCATCATTATTTAGCAAAAAAAGGTTATTACTCCATATATGTGAGCTTATTTTATTTATTTTTCTCCCGCTAGTAACAATTGATACTAAACTTTTTTACAGATCCTACCAGTCGGACAAGAGTTACTTGCTTGTGCTACAGCTTTCAGAGAGTTAAGCTCTAGCAATGAAGGCCAAAGTGCTTTTGTGGCCTTGGTCTCTCAGAGCAGTGCTGGTACAGAAGATTTTTCAAGATATCCTCCTTTACTATGTTGTTGGAAGAAGTTGTTGAGGTCACTGAACTTAACAGATGGTTTGTCCAATGTAATTGAGACAGTTGATGCATTGTCCTTAGGTTGTCTGCAGTTCTGCATGGATGGGAAAAGGTGAGTTCTCCCATTTACTCCATTGCTTACGGATCTAACCAAACTTGTTCACTTATTCTTTGATTTCAAGAATGTATAATTAACTTCTTTCTTTGTGGTTAGTGTAAATTCGAACTCTGTTGAAGCACTAAAACTCCTCTTTGGGATTCCTGATGATATGGGTTCGATGGATGAGTCTCCTGAAGATAGCATAAGTTATGTACAGGAATTGGCTACTCTATTGAGCTCAAAGACTATGGATGATCATTCACCCAGTGCTGATATGGAGACTATCTTGTGTCAGGTATAATTAAGGGTTAATTGCACAGAACTACCTTTATGAATTGCCAACAAATGCATAACCCCGTAGTAAATTTTCCACAGACACATGACTACCCTTATGAATTTCCACGCGTCACCATCGTACAAAATGGACAGAAACCATCCATTTTTTGTTTCGATTTTGTTCGTCACGCGACTTATGCTAGGCTTTAAGATTTTATAATATCCCATAATTATTCATTCTCATCCTATAACCTTCTGATTTCAATATGGGTAAAGGGTTTCGAGAACGGAAGATTAAATGGTGGGAATGAGTAGTTTTGGGATACTAAAGTCACGTGACGAAAAAAAATCGAATTTTTTGATGGTTTCCATCTATTTTGTATGATGTTGACACGTGGAAATTCACAAGGGTAGTCACGTGTCCGTGCAAAATTTACAATGGGGCTATGTGTCAGTGGAAAATTACTATGGGGTTATGTGTTTGTGGGGAATTCATAAAGGTAGTTTTGTTTAATTTACCCTATAACTGATGTACACTTGTATCATGTGCTACTCGTTGGTATATCATCTATAACACCTGTTTCTTAACATTAATATGCAGGTTTCACTCTCTGTGAGCTCATTGTTCTTATTGTTGCAAAAGCCAGCTGGGTTAGTTAATATAGATGATATTGTTATTGGTAAAGGTGTTCCTTCATCACAAGATGCTGTTGCGTTTCCTTCAAAAATGCATCAAATGTCAGATGGTGAGAGGTCTGATGACTATCTTGGCCTGGGAGGGTTTGGGGAGAAGTTTTGGTGGGAATGTCCAGAAACATTATCACAGTCAACTCTTGCTGTAAAGAGGAAAATGTCAGCACTTGAAGGCCCGAACAGGCGGGCCAGAGGAGATAATTCTCCAGCTGAAACTCCAAGTCAAACTGCATTTTCACGGGGTTTAGGCCCATCTATGGCCCCTTCAGTTCCTACCCGGAGAGATACTTTTAGGCAGCGCAAACCCAATACCAGTAGACCTCCTTCAATGCATGTGGATGACTATGTTGCAAGAGAAAGAAATGTTGATAGTGTCACTAACTCTAATGTTATTGCAGTCCAGCGTGTTGGACCGACCAGTGGGAGACCTCCATCGATACATGTTGATGAGTTCATGGCCAGACAAAGGGAGCGCCAAAATCCCACAACCCCATTGGTTGGGGAGGTGCCAGCTCAGCAAGTGATGAAGAATGTGAATGCTCGTTCGGGTCTTGATGCAAACATGGAGAAGTCAAACAAGTCTAAGCAGTTGAAACCAGATCTCGATGATGATCTTCAAGGAATAGATATAGTGTTTGATGGCGAGGAATCTGAAACTGATGACAAATTGCCCTTCCCTCAGCCCGATGATAACTTGCACCAGCCTGCTCCTGTCATAATTGAGCAAAGCTCTCCACACTCTATTGTTGCAGAGACTGAAAGTGATGCTAATGCTGATGATGCCACACAAAGTGAGTTTTCTTCTAGGATGTCAGCTTCAAGACCTGAAAGACCATTGACTAGAGAATCAAGTGTTTCGTCTGATAAGAAGTATGTTGAGCAGTCAGATGAAAAGAATGGCGCTCCAGTTAAGAACAACTCCGGTGTGTTTGAATCTGCAGCACCAACTAGTTCAGGGTTTCGTGCCTCTGTTTACAAGAATGCATCAGGATCACAAAACTTGTATCAGAATAGTCCACAACATGCTGGTTCTGGTTCTCAAGGGTTCTATGACCGCAAATTTATGCACAATCAACCACCTTTACCTCCAATGCCTCCTCCATCAACAGCCCAGCCTGTGTTGTCTCAGACTTCTGATAGAGTTCCAACTCAATCATCTCCTTTTATTAATTCTATGACAGACATGCAGCAGCCAGTTCCAACAGCCTTCCAAGTAAGAGCATCTCTTGTTAGTAAACTTTGCAGCAACCTTGGCTTTTTAGGGATAATCTCACTCAGGTACCCTTAAGTATGCACCATCCTTCACTATAAAAAGTTTTTGACAACCCCCCCAAGTTTTTGTAGTCTCAGTTATGTCAACTTTTGGGTGTTGAATGACAAAAATACCCTTATTTTTCATGAGGTTTTTTTCCGTCATTTCACACCCAAAAGTTGGCAGAACTGGGGTACATAAAGGTGCATACTTAAGGTAGTTGAGTGAGGTTTTCCCTTCTTTTACTTGGTCATATGCATATATGTAACTACTGGGGCCATATTATTTTTTGCAGGGTCAGTCTGATTATCACTCTGGATTCAGTAACACTTCTACATCATTGGTATCTTCACTTCCCATGCAAGATTTGAAGTATTCATCAGCCTCTTCTCCCGGTGGATCTGCTAGGCCACCTCCACCACTTCCTCCTACACCTCCTCCCTTTTCATCTAACCCTTACACTCCCCAATCATACAATCAAAGTGTTGGAACAACTGAATTTCCCCCTTCATCAGTTGGTCGATTAGCTCCGTATCCATCGCCTTCACTCATGCCACCCATGGTTTTTGGCAGCAGACCTTCTATCCCAATGAATCTTTATGGAAACAACCCAACCCTGCAGCAGAGTGACAACTCTCATACCATCTTGCAGAACATGAACATGCCTCAGTCATCGGCCCAGTCCATGCATCATTCTCTTGCCCAGTTGCAGCCACTTCAGCCCCCACAACTTACACGGCCTCCCCAGCCACCTCAGCATCTTAGGCCACCATTTCAAAGCTCACAACAGTTGGAGCAAGGGCCATCTATGCAGAGCCCTGTTCAGATGCAAATGCACCCGTTGCAGATGCCACAACAGCCACAAGTTTCACCAATGCATGCCTTCTATCAATCCCAGCAGCAGCAAGTTGAACATGTTCAGGCACAAGCTCTACATCATCATCAACAAGGGGATGTTGCGTCACAGCAGCAACAAGATTCAGGAATGTCGTTGCATGAATACTTTAAGTCTCCTGAAGCTATTCAGGTATTGCCGCCTAGTTCTTGCTCATAATTTCACATTTGACTGGACTTTATACATTATGGTAATCCTAAATCCTCTTTCATGGCAGTCCTTGTTGAGTGACCGGGATAAACTTTGCCAGCTTTTGGAACAGCATCCAAAGTTAATGCAGATGCTCCAGGTTTGTGTTTCCATCATCTAGTATATCGTTCATGTTCAAACATTAGAATAATTCATGCAAAGATAGATTGTTTCAAGAAAATAAGTATCCTAATGCTTGAGTCTGCTATGGGTTCTGTTCAACAGGACAAGTTGGGCCAGCTATAGCAACCTGCACGGTGTACTATGTGAAGTTGATGTGATAATTTTTTGGGAGTTAAATTTAGATGCATAGTCTTCTCAGGCATGTTTGTGACTTTTCAGATTGTCTATTTTACATAGTCAATCTTGAAAATGGCCTCAGCCGAGCTAGTAGCATCTGCTGCAAAATAAACAGTATTCAATTTTCATCTGCTACATTGATTGTTATTTTATTCATCAGCAGAAACAGTCCACTTTAGTTTCCTCTCCTTGTAGAGCTGAAAGAGCGGAGGATTCTTAAGGTGCTGGAATAATTTTGTTGAGCTAGACTGTATCTATGTATCATTCAGATGGTGGAAATTTATATCTTGTAACTTAATATCTCAACATAGAATGTAAGGCTTTGTAACATTGTATTTTTGTAGCCAGCCTTTTGCAGCTTGATTGTAACATGATTGGAGTGTGTATTGAACCCTAACCCAACTGTTAGAAAACTGGACTGATCTGTGTAGCATGAACTTGATGATATTGCATAGGTGACTTCAACTAATATGATTGGTTTAATTAATAACAAAAATCCAGTTACAGGGTTTTAATTGTGTGGGATTCTTAGTTGTATACTTTGATTTATAAGTTCATTGGGGGTAAGAGCATCCACAGTGATATTCCTTGTCTATTTAGATTATCGAAACGTTAAATTTTTATTGTATTCATGGAAATTGTTCGTCTATTTCAATTTTGTTGCATTGGCTAGCCTATTTGATCACTCATTTAATCAGAAATATTGATCAAACCAATTTCGGGACATGTGTCATAGCATCATTTGCGATCTTGTCAAATCTTTTATAGGCGATGATCGTTGACGAATCCAATGGCATGGCTATCAGCAAGTGTGGGCCTGCATTTAAGTTGGTCCATTGATGAAATGCATGAATTTGATCTTTGGATTGAAAAAGTTGTTGCTAGGTCATGAATAATCTAAATTATTGAAGGTGGGGATTAGTGGACTTGGCTCTTATGTTTGACTTAATTATTTGTTAATAATATAACGTGTTACATGTCATATGGAGGTTTAGTGGAAGAGTCCAAAGCTGGTGGTTCCTTGTCGCGACGGTCGTGACCAACCGCACACCTCTAATTCTTGTAGTATGCAACGAGGATTTGGTTGGTTAAATATTTAATTTAAATGTCTTATAATAAAGTCTAAGTCAGAATCGGTTCAAAGTTAAAATAAATAAATTGGAAAGAAACACAAACTTTGAAGTGTGATAGGCTTACGTGTTTACTTGTTTATTAGTATAATAATTAAAGTAATAAATAATGATTTAACATTGTTATAATTACATGTCATAACTGTATAAAGAAAGAATAGGCGGTACACCTTACAAGGAAAAGAACGTTTAGTGCACTTTACACTGTTTAGAAAAGTTTAAGTGCATCGTCTTCGTTAAAAATTGTATGAAAATGACTAAAATACCCATCACTGTTTTGTGAAATTACAAAATTACTTTTAATAACTTCTTTTTTAAAAATCGAATAAGCTGACGTTAGCGTCGTCTTCCTTCTCAAGACCTCGTCGGATATGAACTCTCAATCCTCACCATTTTGCCGAAACGAGATTGCCGGACTCATGCTCTGTCGATCCAAATCTACCCAACCCCGAGTTCGTCCAAGTTCTCCGTCGCACCAAATCTGGTCGAGAACCAGTCCGGCGTCGTCGACGAGCCACGCCAGATGACACCTAGCTTCGAGCCACACCAGACTACTTCTCAATCAGTCGTCGTCTTCTTTGACCCTAGGTGAAACGTGCGTCTTCTTGGAGCTCGTTGACACTGCTCCTTGGGAAGGACTAGAGCACCAAATCGACCTCAACACAGCTCGTTGGGAAGGACTCGACATGGTCTTGCCGGGGAAGCTGCACAAACATCGCCGAAGTTCGTCGAATGGCGCCGAAGTCGAGACCGCTGAGAATCGCGGTCACTCGATCTACCTTCATCTTTCATTTCCGCATGAACTGTAGCTGTCGATGGTTCTCTCCATCGTGGAGTTCGACGGGAAGGTCAGCTGTTGTGCCGTCGAGTTCGTTAGAAACCGGAGCTGTAGATCCTCTTCTTCTTTATTCTATTTTTTTTAATGATATTATGTAATTAAATTGATATTTATTTGGTAAGGTAAAATTGCTATTTTAAAAATGTGAACGGAATATTCTTAGTTTTTCATCCAAAATTTTCAATATTGCACTTAAACCATCTCAAACGTGTGAAGTGCACCAAACCTCCGGTTTCTGCTTAAAGTGTACAAACCTTTTTTTTTACTGGTGTGATATATAATTTTCCCTTTTAACATTTATATAATAAGCCAAATTAAGTCAATTAAATTCGAGTTTAATGATATAAATTTGTTTGAATCCTCATGAAATTGAGGTAAATTATCCGCCATTTGTACTCAACAATACATTCGATTTCTAAACTAATCACCCTAGATTATCGACATGCATAATATATATTAATAGTTTATTTATTTTTTACACGTTAATACTTACATGACATTATATGTATTATACAGATGCTGACACGCTACGTGTTGGGTAACCTTTTATTCAGTTTTTAAACTCGATTAAGCAAATATTTAGTTCGAAAGCTTTAAAACTACGTCGCTTAAGTTAACAACCAAAACGATGCAGTTTTAAAGCTACGTCGCCTAAACTAGCTTGGGTGACTTAACTTTAAAGCTACGCCGCCCTTGACATAATCTAGTGAAATCGATTTTGATTAAGTAGACGATCAACTACATTGTAGGTAATCTGGTGAAATCGATACTACAATACATATTATAACATACGAATAATACTAATTCAATAAAAATTTGATACTTCGAGAATTGAAATATAGACGATATAGACTATGTAAGTAGCAAGCTCTGACAACATATGGTAACTGAACTGAAATGATCATTGTTTGTTTGCAATCAACTTCCAACCATTAGAAGCTCTCAAATCACTATGTTTAATTACATCTATCAATGTAACAAATAAAACTAATTAAAACAAAACTCATTCGATCAAATGGTTGAATCTTCATCAACAATTATATACACAGACTCATCAACCCATCTCAATCTCAAGAGGGATACGAAGTCTGCAAGTGGTTCGGTATGCAAGGCGATTTCCTCCACGCGCGCGCGTGCAACTTCAATATCTCCGTCGCCTTCTCCTTCGTCTTGCTCCCGCAATTCACTTGCAGAACCAGACACAGCTTCGCCGCCACCCCCAGCTGCATCATCTCCTGAACCACCCACCCCGTGGCCGAGAACTTCGAGATCGACAGCAACCCCCTCACCGCCCTCTCGCTCCCCTCCGCCGACACCCTCAGTACCTTCTTCGCCCCCACCGCCATCCCCGCCGGGTGCCTCACCAGCTCCGACCTCCCCTCCGCGCACCCGCACACCATGTCCAGTACCACCAGCGCCATCTCGTTCATCCTCCT
>JAYMSU010000279.1:0-15518 GCA_036897765.1 Erodium chrysanthum | reverse complement strand
CCGCCTGTTTGTTGAAGTCGGCGGTCCGGCACCGGGCTTATTTGATGGTCAACGAGCGGGTCGACATTGCTGCGGCGGTCAACGCCAGTGGGGTTGTGTTATCGGATCAAGGTACGGCGAAATGTTGATGATCCTCTTCAATTTGATGATTTGTTGCTTGAAGATTTGATGAAGCAATGCTTAATTAGATGCTTAGTTACTGGTTTATGTATTGATCTGCTGCATCTGCAATTTGCTTGTATTGAATCTCATAATAGAATTAGTTGGGCAATCAAAATTTCACTAGCTTCAACTTGTGTTTGAAATTTGATATCCTTCTAGGAAATCAATATATATTAGTTGAGCATTGGGTTTGAAATCAATGATGCTACATAACTTTTTTTGTTCACAGTGGTTTGATTAGTCAGAGGATGTTGTCGAAGGGTGTCCCACATCGAACACATGTAGAAATTAATCAGTTGATAAGCATATTAAGGTCTCCACCCGTCAGCTTGAACTTGTTCGATAACTAGATTTGTTCATTTCTTTTTCATTGAAGGGAAGATGAGAGGATTTCGGTTTAGGTGGTTTGGACATGCACAACGTGGGGCAGTTAGTGTCCCCGTAAGGCAAGGTAGAGAATTTTGATTGTGTAGGTCTACCTTAAGGGCAGGTAGAGAATTCAATTACATAGGTCTACCCCTAAGGAAAGATAGAGAATTCAATTACCCTAAAGTAAAAGGGCCAGGGGTAGACCTAAGTTCACATGCAAAGAAGCAATAAAAAATGATATGAGATAGCATTAGATAGAACAAAATACGAACCGAAGATCCTTATAAGTTTTGCTGAAGGATTCATTTAGTTGACCCCAATATTATTGGGCAAATGGCTTGGTAATAGTAGTTGTTGCCTGTTGGATATAATTCTTTGAGACAAATTGTTTTGAATTTTGAGGGTAAATCATACAAATTAAGGCTCATTCTTATTAGGACAATGGGGTGTCACATAAAGTAGACCATATGGTATTTGTTTCTGCCCATATTTGATCAGATCTGCATCTCATCGTATTTTTTGTCTTTTTTTGGCGAACTTTATACCATCATATTAAGAGATAATCTCACTCGGCTACCCTTAAGTGTACACCTTTCTCAATCAACAAACTGTCTAACCCTATGTTCAAAAAGTTTTTGACAACCCCATAAGTTTTTTTAGTCTCAGTTTACCCCAATTCCGTCAACTTTTGGGGTGTTAACGATGAAAATACCCTTATGTGAAAGATAAGGGCATTTTTGTCATTTCACTTTGGAGTAGATAGAGACTAAAAAACTCAGGGGTAAGTTTTTTTAGTCTCAGTTGACCCCAATTCCGTGAACTTTTTGGGTGTTAAATGATGAAAATACCCTCATGTGAAAAATAAGGGCATTTTCGTCGTTTCACACCCAAAAGATTGACGGAATCGGGGTAAATCGAGACAAAAAAACTTAAGGGTAGTTGATTGAGAAAGGAGCATACTTAAGGTAGCTGAGTAAGATTTCCCCTCATTAATTCTTTGCTGGATATGTTATTGAGCTTCAAGAATGGAGGTTATAGGTTCCTCCTCTTTTCACAGGTCTTCCAGCCATTGTTGCAAGGAACACAATGATGGATTCCAAGTCCGGATCTTTATTTCTTCCTTTAGTAGCTAGAAAAGTCCAAACTGCAGATGCAGCCCTATATGCTTCTAACTCCGAAGGTGCTGATTTTCTTATATATTGCGGGGAACATGTAGATGAAGGAATCGAAACTTTATTCGAGAATGTGAAGTTACCAATTTTTATTATCTTCACATCTAATAGAAAACAGACACTGATAAGCGAGGCATCACAGTTGCTCAAATCAGGAGCGAGTGGCTTAGTCATCACATTGGAAGAGTTCAGGTTGTTCAGTGATGATCTAAGCAAATTGTTTGCAACTGTATACTCAGAAAGTAAAAGAAATATCGATGAACATGAAAGCTTCACTAAGGTCAAGTTATTGGATGAAGACAGAGAGAAACAGTTCATAGAAGCAGAGAGATCGATATTGCTCGAAGCTGTGGACCTTATCAAGAAAGCTGCACCACTGGTGATCTTTTAATTTGGTAGTTGAATTAAATTCAGATGATTTATGTTTCATCGAACTTTTTGTATTGTTCGTCTTTTTTCTGAACCTTATGGTATCGGTTTTGGATGACAGATGGAGGAGGTGTCGCTTCTCGTCGATGCAATCTCTCAACTCGATGAGCCATTTTTACTGGCTATAGTGGTAATTGTGTGCTGACCTTCATCGAATTCTGGTTCCAGGGATATACTTGGGTATTAGCTCTCGATTTCGTATAGATTCACTTTCTTCGTTACGTGTTATGATCTAGAAATAGTTTGGCCTTTTCTAACCGGATTGGAATACTTTTATGATAACAATTATTTCCTCGACCATATGAAGTTATGACAATGTTACGTCGTTTCCTCTCTGTGTTTAAATCTTACCATTACCTTTAGGATTTGTATGTCATAGTCATTTTAGTCATCCTCTGTTTGCAAATATTGTAAAAATCCCGCTTAGGCGGCGCCTATGCCCCGACTAGTCCCTGAATTCTTCAACCCCGACCAGATTTTAAAAATACAACTCCAATTAATCCCCGATTAATCTCCAACTAGTCTCCAATTAATCTTTGGAGGCCTTGTCCGCCCGACTAACGCCTATTGTTTTTTACAACCATTTGCATACTCTTCATCCATTTCAAGCTTGGATTGATTTATATAATTTTTTGATGATTTATTAATCTGTTTTGTAACAGTGTGAATTTAATTCTGGTAAATCAACGGCACTTCTTGGAAGAAGATACCTGAAAGAAGGGGTTGTTCCTACAACAAATGAGATCACTTTCTTACGCTATTCAAGCCCAGACTCTGATTTACAACATCGTTGTGAAAGGCATCCGGATGGTCAATATGTATGCTACCTTCCCGCTCCAATTCTTAAAGAGGTGAGCAGGTTTGCTTTCTTAATCTACACTCCTAAATTCGGTTACGAAACATGGATTTTTTTTTGTTTTTTACTTGTTATTTTGTAAATATAAAATTTCAAGGGAAAATCGTCATTTTAAAACAATTCAACACAAAATACCACAAATTCGAATGTGACGGGCTCAACAAACATCAGTTTTTAGTATACGACGTGAACTTGCAAAAGTTGTGAAGTAAACAGTCATTTTTACAATTATCCCTAGTTTATACCTAATTTCATATCATGTGTGAATATAAGTTCGTTCATGCATTAATCGATCTTACTCACTTAAGCAGATGAACATTGTTGATACTCCTGGAACGAATGTGATTCTCCAAAGGCAACAACGCTTAACGGAGGAGTTTGTACCCCGTGCTGATTTACTTCTTTTTGTTGTCTCTGCTGATCGCCCTTTAACTGAAAGCGAGGTATGGCTTCTTCTACCTTGTCATTGCTTCGCTTCGTAGCCCTTCCTGTTTCTGTTACTAAAATCTGTTATTATTTTCAGGTTGATTTCCTCCGTTACATACAGCAATGGAAGAAAAAGGTCATATTTGTGCTGAATAAAGCCGACATCTATCGTGATTCATCAGAGGTTTAGTTAAACCCATTTAATTTTCTATGATTTAGTAATTAATAGAGATAATTGCTAAAACTGACTGTTTACTTTACAACTTTTGTATATTCAGCTTGAGGAGGCTATTTCATTCGTCAAGGACAATACACGAAAGCTATTGAATACTGAACACGTGACAGTATATCCTGTATCTGCCCGATCTGCTCTTGAAGCAAAACTCGAAGCTTCCTCAGAGAGTGATTCACATCGAAAAGCCCGAAGCTTCTATGAGCTGGAGAATTTCTTATACGGGTTTTTAGACGGGTCAACAAATGCGGGAATGGAACGAATAAAACTTAAACTTGAAACGCCGATCGGAATTGCAGAACGTTTGCTTTCTGCATGTGAAACCCGGGTTAGAGAAGAATGCCAAAATGCCCGACAAGAGCTGGCTTCAATCGGTGAAATGGTTATGGTTTATAGCGTAGAACAGCATATGATACAAATGGAAAATGAGAGCCTTTCTTGGAGAAGACGAACCTTATCACTTGTAAGTATTTTATCAGTCGACATTTTTGTAACACAGTTGCAGACTAATTTTATCTTATTATTGGTTAATTGCACATAACTACCTTTATGAATTGACCACAAACACTTGAGTCTAGTAAATTTTCCACAAATAGATGACTACCCTTATGAATTTCCACGTGTCATCATCGTACAAAGTAGATGAAAACCATCAAATATTTCGTTTTTTTCCTCGCTAACCTACACGTGAATTAATTTTTTTTTATAATATCCCATTCATTCTTGCAATTTAAATACATGAATATATCTATTATAAAAAAATACATGAATATCTCTATAGATTTATTTTTTTGGATAATGGATCTCTTTTTAGTTTTTAGCACGGCATAATAACGGTTATAACAATAGAACGATAAATGTCTGGATATCCTTATAAGACCAAATTAAATCAGAGTATGAATGGGAGAGAGCAAGTGTGGGTGCTGGTTGATGAGTAAACAAATAACTTGGCAATTAGATTCTACTTGCACGTTGGCCCAACCCTCAGCTCGGATCCATTGCAACGCTTCCCTTAGAGTAAGGGATGGGTATCAGGTCCCGTCGGGTTAGAGGTTTTTGCCATCCTTTGATTCCTTAGGATTGAGGTGGCCATATGAAGGATCACCATTCCTTTTAAGGATGATATATTTAGCCACCGGTTTAAATCCCTCATTTCAGTTTATACAAGTTGTCTACTTTGTATATATTTCAGGAACACTTCGATCAAAACCAAAGTTCCTTCCCATTATTCCTTCCTGCAGAAATCAACACTGGACCGACCAGAACCGCTAGCCGAACAGTAGTTGTCGGAGAAGAAAGAGTCAACACCTAACAAAATCATACAAAAGATCGAAACTTGCATTGATCTCGGCAAAGAATCTAGTCCACGACCAGTGCTCGTAGACTATGTACACGGGAAATTCCGACAGAGCCAATTACAATTGACCATGAAAATACCCAAAACAAATCTAGTGGAGATCAGACTTGTATGCCTGACTTTGTTCTATGAACCACAAAACCCGCTCTTCTCTCCTCGAACGAGTACTCTGTTTCCTCTGGAACATCCTCTGCAGAGAAATGACGTTGATGATGAGCTGGTGTTGCAGGAACATTCTCTTCGTCTTCACTGCTAATTGGCTTCTTCAGAAGGGGGCTATTGTTTCCCACAGCTATTTTCTTCAATGTCTCACCTCGCCCTGTGTTCAAATCATCTGTCAAATTCGCCACATTGTTTTTTCCAGATGGTGTCGAGTGGATTGGTGAGAATGGCTTCCGCGCCACACCTGGTTCAGTTTCACGAGGATTAACACAATTAAGAAGCATGTTTACAAACTAACTCAAGTTGGTCTATTGGTTAAGGGCTCCCTCTAACACAATGAGTCTGGATAAGAACCATAAACTATATGCTCATTGCTTCTACATAAGCAAGTCCAAATAAAAAAAGAAGCAAGTTTACAAGGAGATTACAAATCCAAAAACCCATATATGTTTCAAACTGTAAGGATCCAATCCACATACCAGTACCATCATCATGGTGATGACTTGATTGGTCACTCCTCTTGGCAGGCCGTGAAGAGGGTGTGGCGGCTTTTGTGGAATGAATTGGATCCGGTTTTGGAGTTTGAAGCATAGTGCCACCGAGGGAGAGTCTTTTGGAACTACCACTCCCAATGCCTGACATTCTGGGAGTTTTCTTTGCACTCTGGGGCTGCTTTGCAGGGCTTGGTTTTGACCCATAAAGCACCTCTTGTTCTGCCATCAACTGGCCTTGAAGTTTCTTTTGGTCCTGAGTGAACAAATTGTGTGTTAGTGTTACATGCATGCAACAGATCCTATAAAAAAAAGTATTTTCAGCAATATGAATTGGAGGTGTACCCGTAGCCTGCGGCGTTCTTGCTCTTTCTCTTCTCGTAGTACAGTGTACTCTTCAAGCATAGATAGAAGACGGACCTGTACAGCAGGAGCAACAATTATAAATTGACGAACTGAAGATTTTAAATGGGTGTGAGTAAAAACATTTAGCATGTTTATGGTGGATGGGGAAATACTTACACCATCATATACAAACTCAATCCCTCTCTCTTGTTCCCATGTGACAACTTTGGAAGCCAAAGCATCTACCATTGCTGTCCAGACATTATATTAACAAGTAAGCAGTTGTATGTATTATCCACATTTCTTATTGTGAAAATGCAACTAAAACAATCACTGAAATAGAACATTTGATCTAGTTCAAAAACACCCAGTATGTGTATTGATATAGCAAAATTGTGGCAAATGTAGTAGAGGAGCAATCACACTAACTATGATGGTGTTATTATTTAACATAAGAAATTAATCTTTTATGCAAGTAGGCCAGATATGGGCTTCCAATTGGTTCACTGTGACTATGATTCACATGCCTAAAAGATTAAAACACCCAATGAGCCAATACTATTGATCACATATATGCTTCCAACCAACAAATTGATTCATTATGACTATGTACTACATACCTGGAAGCTTGTTAACCAAAGCTCTAGCTTTCTCAGCTCGCTTGAGAGTAAGATGAGCACCTCTTCCAGCATTGTATCTGTTTTCATCCTGAACACAAAAGGTCGAATTGAGAGATAGAGGGAGAGAGATACAGAGAGAAAATTGAAGATATAATGAAAACACTGGTACCCTATTATACTCCTCTAGCCAGCATTCCTCATCACATGCAACCAACCACTTTTCGACCTTCTCCAATATTTCTTTCCTGCTAAAAGCTTCCTCTTTAGCATTGGCTATGTGAATCTCAATCTGCTCAAGCACATCACCTGGGTCTACAGCCCCTGCAATGATAAAGACAGTGTGAGAAATTGTATAGATATGAGTCCCCAAAAGGGTTGCTGATAATAAAAATATAACTATGAAAAATACCAGAATCTATAGCTTCAATGACAATATCTATTGCACTATCTGCTTCCGGGACCATATGTGTCTTCCTACATATCTCCTCTAACTCTAACCTTTTCTTCAAAACAAGTTCTTTCATCTTGCTTGCTTTGAACTCCTCCAACCGCGACACTTCGGCCTCAACCTGCATAACATATTGGTTTTGAGTAATCCATCTGGGGACTGTGGATTTAAGGAGAAAACTAAGGGAGAGAATAATCCAATTTAAAGTATATGCAACTCACATGACTAATGAAATCAACAGAAAGTGTGTTAGGTTCAGTAATTTCATGTTCCGATGCAGCTACATTACAGGTGACTTTCTGAAACATTTGCTGCTCTTCAATTGGGGTGTCCATCAGATTCCACAGCTCCAACAATGTAGTTGCAAGATCTTGGAGCTACCATAGTACCACATAATAACAGATAAACAAATATTTTCAACTTAGACAAAATGAAAGTATCTCAATCTAATACTTACTCTCTGCATTCTCTGTAATTTAACCTCCCGTAGCTTTTGAACTGCTGCAGCTAACTGATCAATTGTCTGTTTACTTATGTCTTTTGACCCTTCCTCTCCTAAACTGGGATGAAACTCACGAACTGTGTGTCTGAAATTCAAACCGAGCACCAAGCAGAGTGAATTCAAAGTAATTAGGTGGTCCTGAACCAGCTTCTGACGGTCACTCTGCATGAGGAAATAAAATTTGGTCAGTAAAAAAATGAGGAAACCACTGAAATTTAGTGGCATAACACAAAAGATAATGGAACAAATATAGAAGGGGCATTCCGACCTTCTCCTTTTGAAGTAAATAGAGCTTCCTTTGCAGTTCTTCAAGTTTTCTCAAAGATAAATCAGTTTCATCCACATCTATACAGTCTCTTGATCCATGGATCTCATTTGAGATCTTTTGTATTTGGTCAAGAACATCATGGAACTGGTTACTTCTCTCTAGCTTTCTTCTTTTCATCTCTTCTACTTGGGGAAGTATTTTCCCAAGCTCTTCCTTCAAGCTCCCAGCAGTTTGATCAGACTGGAAAAGATAGAAGCAAATGCAATTATGAAAGTCACATTTCAATACACTGGCTTACTAACTTTTGAACAGACGAAAGAATTTCCTATATCAAAACTTAATCAAAAACCCATGCCAGAAACTTAATTCCCTTTTCATGATACCAGTTCCATTCTGTAGTGGTTTTATGATGGTATCGTCATTACTCAGAGTTTTATTGGGCTAAGTAAAACCAGAAGTTTAAACCACATCCGAAGTATTAAAAAGACTGACAAAGAAACACTAATTACTTATACAAGTAAAAAAATAACCCAGTTACAGTTCATAAACCACTTATACCAACCTGCCTAATGTGCACTGGCCGCTCCCCCATTGTAGAACAGATGGCTGCCAGTTCTGCTTCAGAATCAGCAATTTCCTGCCTTAGCTGAGCTCTGGACCGATTAGCTTTATCTACCCTTCTTCTGTATACCTCCAGACATTCTTGTTCAAGCTCAAGCAGCATTTTATCTCTATCAGCACCAGACTCTCCAACTTCATCCCATATTATCTAATTTTGCAACGGAGGAAAATTATAATGTAGCATTTGAAGATACTGGCAAGAACATTGCCACTGTTGCAAGGAAATATTAAGTATCCAATTAGAAGGTTCTCTAAAAACCTGGAGCTCGTAGAGTAGTGATCCACATGTTCTTTCCAGCTGCAAAAGTGGATTGTTTTGTGTAGTGACCATGTTGGACTAACTATACCTGCCAAAACAATAACATCATTATCACATTTACCCAATAATATTTAGCACTAACATGAAGACATCCTCGTATGATCACAGAACAGTTAAGCAAATAACACAGTCAGATCAAAAGTTAAACAAATGCAGTCCAACCCCTCACCCAAGAACTACTTCTCTGGAAAATAAACATTAATAACATTGATGCTCATTAACATATATAGCTGAAACTGGATAATATGTGTTCGTACGCATGCGATTGTACTCACAATATTGACGTGCCCAGACGTGGAGTGGAAGTTAATTACTAAAACATAACTAATTACACAATTAAGTGGAAAAGCATAACTTAACGGGTAACTTTCTGAAATGCACATTCATGTGCGCACTCCATTTCCTTTCTCATTGATAACAAGTTTTCCATATCAACAAGTCAACCAAGTGGACTGGAAAGGAAAGAACGCACTGACTCAATTACCAATAATGAAGGTATGTTTGCTAATATGCTCTATATCCTATTCATTTCAAGCTATTTGCCCTTCTACAAAATAAATCTAGCCCATGTATGGTGAAGTAATTGGAAATAGTGTAAGCAACTGAATTGGATTAAAGCTACAAAAAAATAATCCATCACAAACCCTCAAAACCCATTATAAGGCTTCCCAAATTTGATCACCACAATACCCTAAAATTCATCATGAATACTTGCTATAATGATCGATTTAAATATCCTAACAAAAGTTTGTCAAAAATAAAAATCCTCCATCTGTTTAAAGTCAAATTAAGTTTGTAATTTAATTTGAAGACAACAATATTCCAATCTCAACATTTCCCCGACCATTCTAAGAACAGCCATACAACAGTTCACCGGGAAATTAAATCACTCTCCAGATATTTCTAATCCCAGATAGAAACTCCATCTGCAATTTATTTTTTTACAGATAGCAGGAGAAATGAAAGGAAATACGAATCCAAAAAATGTTTCGATCGGATCCCTTGAGACTTCAATTTGATACTTTCCTTTTCTGTTCCACATTTTCTCGAGTACCAAACGGAAGCGAATTTAGAAAGTAATCGAAGCGGGATCTACAGACAAACCTGAAGAGGCCAAAAATGAAGCCCTTGCGTCGAAATTTCCTTTGCCAGATCAAATTTTCCCGAGAAAAAAAATTGAGATTTTCCCGGAAATGCAAGTTTGGAATTGGGATGGGAAATGTGAAAGAGAAGTGGCGCTTATGGGAAAAAAAGTAGCGCTCTGAAATTGTTGGCTCACAAGTCAGAAAGAAAGAACCGTTGAAATGAATAGCGCCAGTTTTGGATTTGTTTTTGTGTATATTTATTTGATAATAAACAGACCGTTACTTGAATTTCAAAATTGGAAGTTAATAAAAATAAAGCAGGCGACTTCAATCAGCTGTGGGCGGTTTTATTTTACGGGAAACTGTGTTTCCATGGACATTTGACACGTGGAATGTTAGCTGATTTGTGAGGATCGTTGACCCATTGCTTTTTGATATTACTTTTGTTTTAATTTGACCAAATATAATACTCACTATTTATGTTAAAGACAAAACCGTGAATCTTTACGAGGGTGGCTACATGTGACTGGGAAAAAAAAAATCAAAAAGCAATAAGGATTGTCTTTAGGGGTTTGTATTAGGAAAAAGGATTGATCCTAGAGCAACTACAATTTTAAGGTCGACCGTAAAATATAGTGAGATCGATTTAGGAGGGAGAAGTAATTTAAGCTAGCGAATTTTTTCTGAGTGTTCACTAATGTCTTATGTATAATATCATTTCAAACCAATTAAAATACAAGTATCTCATTCACCTGTCATGTGTCGTCGAAGCGTTAGTCTTGTATTAAAAACATAGCGCCTAACGTCGACTTCTCATGAAAAGTCGTATAAACTATTTTCTCTCAAAGTGAGTCTCAAAGTAGGTAGGAGTATTTGTGCCGCTGTTTTGGTTGTGTTATCCTTACTCTTAGAGTGCAGTAGTGGTCACCAATTTGTTAAGAGTTGCACGTTGAATTTCTTCAACTAGGATGATTCATCGATTTGAACACTCAACTATTCTCTCCGATGAAGAAAACGGTGATCCAAGACGTGAAGTCGTCGACTATGTCAGTGTCATGGTCAACGAGGATGTGACACGTGTCCTACAATATGGGAAATAACAAAATTGTTCAATGGCTCTTTCATTCCTCTTATGTAAATCAGCTTTCTTCATCCCCGTTGTTTTTTCAATTTCTTCTCAATAAAACAACTAATAATCAAACAACAGTCTTTGGCCGAGAGATTGATAACAGAATCAATCGCAATGTGGAAAAATGTATATCCCCGAATAATCGTCCACATTATCGACAATAATCTATTCCCAAAAAGTGTAAAGGAGTTGCACACCTCACAAAGACCTCTGCACATGACACACATAGTTCCCCATATACAATTTTGACCATTTAAATTCAACTTCTCATTCAATATATTAAGACAATAAATATACTCAATGCATTGTTCAAATTTATTATGACAAAATTATAAAGTACGGATGAAAATTTCAAAAAAAAAAAATTGCCTTACAATACAAGAAACTATCCCATCAGCCCTCATATCCGTTACAACAATCTATAAAATTTCCCCGCTAACACAAACTCTAATCATACGAATACCTTAAACACTGCATACCAATATTTCTATATCACCAACAGAATCATAGGACTCAAGTGCTTAAATTGATGAAGAACTTATCATTCATCGAGTCGAAAAGCTCTGATTCCCCTCAAAATCTCTCCGTATAGTCTCCAGCACAAGCTCGTTCCAAGTATCAATTGGCCCCGGCAAGCACCAATGCAAGCAATCCTGCGGCGGAGGCCGCCCATCCCGGCCCCGCTTCGTCCTCTTATTCGGGTCGGTGCTCCGGTAAGGACCCGGATGCCCATCATGCCGATACCCGAACGCCTCAGTAATATCCATCATCTTCAACCTAGACTTATTCCTCGCCCTCTTCACCGCCAAATCAAACCCTGTCACCTGTTTCTCATGCATCACATTCGTAAACCCATTCTCCACCAGCTCACCAACCCCGAGCGGCTTCACCTTCCCCGTGCAGGACCCGCCTGTATTCCACTCCCCGCCCTCGTAATGATCCGGCGAGAACGATCTCACAATAGTCAAACCCGTGTAATTGGGATGTGAAGCCATGGCCACGAGAGCTGTTTCAACAGATATTCCAAAGGCTTCGATGTTGTTGACTTTCATTGGTTGAGACGCGTTTGGCCACCATAGCTGTCCACCTACGATCTCGTTGTTTAGGATGTAGACGGATTGTTTGGCGAACCAGTGACCGGAGGAGAGAACGACCACGTCGAAGGACGGGATGTGTTCCATGAAGTACTCGTCTGGGGCATCGAGGATTAGCTTGTCCACGCCCTCTGGAGCGTAATCGAATTTTTCGGTTGTTTTGTGGACGAGCCACGAGGACCATATTCGAACTACAAATGTTGAGGTTGACTGGAAGTACCATCTCTGCATTTTCTTGTTCCCTCGGTTTTTTGGAACTTCTACCTGAGAACAATGAGAATGGATTTTAGAGGACTAAAAAGTAAATGTTTGTAAGAACATCCTGTGGATGATGAATACTTTAGGGGTGATTGCTAAAAAGTAAATGTGCTATTCACTTATTTTTTGTGTGAAAATTATGAGCTTCTCTAATAATGACGAAAAAATGTCTTGAACTTGTATTTTTGTTGCACTTTACGACAATTTATTTCAAAAAGATGATTTTTCCCTTTAAATGCAAAAATCCAGAATTTGAATGGTGTTATTGGTACTTTTATCGATATGTAGTAACGTATTGGGATAATTGCAAAAAAGTGTTATGCACTACCCACCTTTTGCAAATCATAGTCTTCTTCTTTGGTAATGGCAAAAGAGTGAATTGAACTATTTTTGTTGCGCTCTGTATCAATTTATTCCAAAATGATAATTTTTCCCTGATTTTAAAACATATGAAAACAAGAAAATTAAGGTGTATGAAAATTATGAGGTTGTTTTTAAAAAAACTTTTTGTGTTTTAAATTTAAAATCTCAAGGGCAAAATCATCATTTTGAAATAAATTGATACAGACTGCAACAAAAATAGTTCAAGGCACTCTTTCTCCATTACCAAAGAAGAAGACTATGATTTGCAAAAGGTGGATAGTGCATAACACTTTTTTACAATTTTCCAAATACTACATATCTATAAAAGTAACAATAACCATCAGGCATCAAAACTCAACACAACCCATGTATAATGTTGTTTTCATTGACTACAACATTGTAGAAGTAATGTGCAAAGTTGTAGTAAGTTTGGGTACTTGCCTGCCAAAGAAGGCACAACATCGATTCCATCTGGTTCCGTGCAACCGAGTCACCAATGAATGCAAGCGTCTTTCCTCTCATCAGCTCAAGAAATTTTCTCCCATCAAACCGAGGTAGCTCGCATTGACTGGGCTTCCATCGCCAGTTCTCATATTCTTTGTCAGGCCTCCCATTGCCCTGGCAGTTTTGCATCTGTGTCACTATGGGGCATGTGTTGTTTGTGTATGATGGTCCAGCTGAGTCATAGAACCAATTCCCATGGTACAAATCACAGCCTAATAATTACAGATCAACAACACTAATTAAAACTTCGATGGAATAAGAAAGAAATTTACTCCATCCGTTCAACACCTTGTTTTGATTTTTATACCTGCAATAATCATGTCTCGTGTTTGCAAATATATCTTCAAAATTAAGTGAAATAGAATAATTAAACTAAACAACAAACGATGATAAAAGAAAAAAATGTATCATTTTAAAACCTAAGACTTGTTTCACCGTATGTGTGTATGCATGCATGCATTTATGAGTTATATATTCTGCGTTTATATATCATCCATGTTTTGATATATTGTAGGTGAATGCAATACCAAATATGTAAATGTATACTACAAACATCCAAATAATTATATCTATAGTCTTCAACAAACAAATATGGTAGGCTTCAGATGAAAGTAATAACAATGGAAAAGACTACCTGAATCAACCGAGCCAGTTTCTGGAGCATTACTGGGAAGAGGAGATGAATCCGACTTAGTCTCAAATTCGGAATCAGAAGTGGGGGAAGTAGAGGTATCATCTGATTCCTTATCTATAATGCTAGAATCATTTGGCAGACCACGCGGAGGAGCTTCGTCAATTTTGGCATCCAATGTGACATTGGATGAAGCATAATCAGTACCTACGTGATTGTCTGCAGGTTGGTCCACTGGTTTCTCAGTCTCTGAAACAGTTGGTGAACCAGGCGACTTCACGAGCACTTGTGAAGAGGAATCAGATGGTACTTCATCTACTATTCTATCGAGTTGAAGATCTCCTAAAGTGCCATTGGCCCCGGGGACATCAACTTCTTCTGAATTATCATAAAAGTACCCACGAAGAGTGGAACCAATCGGGTACGGGATTGAAATGCATGAAGCAAGAACTAAGAACAATGCCAATCCTCCAATGTAGACTAGAATGGCCAAGAGGCTCCGTGGGAAAGCAACCATTGCAGGAGCTCCTTTAGGTGAACCATGAGTCATTGCTTTCCAAATCTAGTTAACTCCTATAGCAGAACACAAAACATGACACTGCTTTATAATAGTCTTACTAGCTCAGATCTCACCACTGTTCCCTAGCAACCAAATCCTGAGAAAGTGAGGAGGACCCTTCAACCACAACTACTGAACAACTAAAATCAATGCACAACACAACCCACTTCACCAATCCAATCAAGCTAAATCTAAGCCCCAACAATCCAATCTCTACTCATCAACCCTGAAAAATCCATAAACAGTTCCAAAAAAATCAGGAACAGCAAGCATAAATGAACCAAACAATCATTTTTCCACAACAGCAACGCCATTACTTTCCAGATACGAAGAGAAACAATCAACCAAAATTACACGCTTTCTCGAATGAGCACGGTCGAAAAATGCAACCCACCTTTCTGTTGCTGTAACTGATCTCAAAACCCAGCTCGCAATTTCTTCGATTTCCTTGAATCTGAGTTCCGATCGAGGGAATCAAGACCTGGGATGAGAAATGCGCAGCGACGATGCGATGATGTGCAGCAGATGATTGCGAAATCTGAGGAGAGTATATATAATTTACAGAAACGAGATCTCGGATCGGGGGAGGGAACTTACAATACTATATGTTTGGGAATGTGGTGAGTTTCGATCTTCGTCTCCGAGTTGCTTCACGTGGCGGAGGAGCTCGAGAAGATGCGATGATGGAGGTGGGCTGCTAAAAATGACTAGAATAGCCTTGTGAGGACAACTTCATTCAGAATTATCTCATAACAATTAACAGGTAAGTGATTACAGATCCCTTCAAATAGGATGAGATTATTTAAAAAGTAATTGCCTCCATTTATATTTTAAGATTTTAACTTTTAAGACAACATCTTTGACCCATTTAATTCGATTTTCAAAGCTAAATATATCGTGGTTAATTAGTGGATGCTGTTTCTCAAAAAGAAAAATATTTGATTATGATGTTAAACAACATTTATTTTCAGACCTCGAGTTTTGTAATTCATTTTGAATGTCAATTATAGATCCGTAGGTTTTTTTTATTATGATATTACGATATAATCTTATTTAACTTTTACGTACACTCGGTAAATAGTATAGATATTCTGATCGAGGTGTATTTTATAGGTT
>JAYMSU010000278.1:0-15524 GCA_036897765.1 Erodium chrysanthum | reverse complement strand
ATAAGATTACGATTTATAATTGAAATTTACATAAGTTCTAAAGCCTAGCGTTTAAAATGTTTAGATATTGTCTTTTTATTTATTTATACACTAATTATCGTTGTATAATTTGTTCTTCTTTGAAGTCATTTTTAATCAAAAATATTGAATTTTTTTTTGGAAAGAGACGAATAATATTTTTATCATTAGACCCAAGTAAGATCAGTGTTGTAGAAATCCCGGTCAAGTGATATCTAGATTAGGATAAATCCCCATATTGTTCAATATCGATTTGATTAAAAATAAAAATTCAATATTCTTGATTAATTTTCTGCTAATCCTTAATTAATACTTTTGATATCTCGTCCAAAAATTGGAACTAGGGTCCCACCTCCACCAACACAAACGTGGCGCTTAGTTGTTGGTTTGAAATTGAATAATCGCATTCATGTTGAACCCGACCCGGACGACCCGAATACGAGTTTGAACCTTCCTTGAGCTTTTTGAGTATTATTCAACGAGTGCAAAAAGAAAGCGACGCAGAGCATCGAAGCCTTTTGGTCACATTGAAAGGGCGAATCAGAATTGGGAGCGAAAAAGCAGAGCTCAATGGGTTCGCATCTCCTCAGACGCGCCTTCGGAAGACGCGGCCCGGCTCAGATCTTCTCTTCCTCCGCCGTAACCGCCGCCGGAAAACCTAGCCCTGCGTCGCCGCTCGCTGCTGCAGCCCGCGCTTTCTCTTCTTCTTCCATCACAGCCACTCTGTTCCCCGGCGACGGTATCGGCCCTGAGATCGCCGAGTCCGTCAAGCAGGTCTACTCTCTTATCTGCGAAATTCAACTTATTATATTATCTTAATCGTAATTGTTTTGTGGGGATAGATGTTATTTACTTGTATCAGATGGTGTGTATGTTAGTGCATCGGATTTTTGCGTAATTGAGAATTGTGGTGGTTGTGAAACTTAATTCATTAATCTTATTGCTATTTTTTTGTCATCTATTTTGTGTTATTTCACTATCATTTGATGTGATACTGTTAAATTATTGTGGAAATGGCGGGGAAGATTGAATTCCAGGTGAAAACTCATTAAGATAGAAACTACTTATTTGAGAATGTTAGTGGGACATAGGCTAAGATTAGTCCATGGACCGTACATGGAAAAGCAAATTGGTGGTTAGGTTCATTTGGGTGAAGGTTGATGTTATAGTGGTTTGGATCATGGATCAAAACTTTGTGTCACAATTATGATAGTCCAATATACTTGAGTTTTGCACCAAATATTTTAAGCTACGACAGCATGTCTGAAGTTTGGCCAAATAAAGTGTTAAAAGCAACATTGCAGATGGACGGATCATGCTCCTAGCTCCAATACTTTGTCATAAGTGTGATAGTTGTAACACAGTCCATTGGGAGCTTTTGTTTGCATGAATGGTGTTTTTTTATAAGCCATTAGATTTGGGCTCACTTGCTTATGTAGAAGCAAAGAGGACCAAACTTAGGTTTCTTACCCATAAGCCTGCTTCCACAAGGGTTCGAACTCTGATCCTCCATTGTGTTGAAGGGAGTTCTTAACCTCCGGGCCAATTTTAGGTGGTACATGAATAGTGTTTTTGATGAGAGGACATACAACTAGCAATAGCCTTCTTGGGAAAAGGATAGAACCTCATTGGTTTGAAGGCGTGAAAGATGGGGAATCTAGACATAAGGTTTGGTTAGGTTGTCATCTTTTGAGGAAGAGTAGGTTGCCTTCATCTCTTGGAATAGGAACAAATATGCATGAATATCAATATCTTCACAAAGAAGGGCTCATGAAATGATCATATTTCACAAGTTCTTCCCTCGTTGATATACGTGGTAGATGGTCATGCTGTCCATTACTATCTATCTCCATACTTTTGTCCATCATACTGCTTTGCTTTATATATGAATGCAACTGGTACTCCCTTTGTATCATTTTGCTTCTTGTTATCCGCTCTGTTCGCAAATAGAAAAGGCTAGAGTAGATACTGTTAGTTGTTTGGCTAAACTAGTGGTGTACTGTAGGCTTTGTGTTCTTTGAGAAACGAAATTTTGATATTTTGGAGTTGCTTGATGAGTGTTCAGTTTTTGTATTACTATGTTTCCATGTGCCCTTGAGTGTCATTTCTAATTTGCACTGATTTTAATATTTGTTCTTGGGCAGATATTCAGAGAAGCTGAGGTACCAATTGAATGGGAGGAACATTTTGTTGGAGACCAAGTAGACCCTAGGACTCAGAGTTTTTTAACATGGGAAAGTTTAGAATCAGTACGGCGAAATAAGGTTGGCTTGAAAGGGCCAATGGCCACACCAATTGGAAAAGGTCACAGGTCTTTGAATCTTACTTTACGCAAGGAACTTAATTTGTACGCCAATGTTAGGCCTTGCTACAGCCTCCCTGGTTACAAAACTCGATACGATGATGTAAACCTGATCACTATCCGTGAAAACACGGAAGGGGAGTATAGTGGCCTCGAACATCAAGTAAGCTGTTTAAAATTATACAGTGTGATGATGACAAATATTTAATGCATAGAAATTTCAACATGTTCCTTGCTTTTGGTTCAAGGTGGTGAGAGGTGTGGTTGAAAGCCTTAAGATCATCACACGTCAGGCAAGTTTGAGAGTGGCCGAATATGCTTTTCACTATGCAAAGGTGCATGGAAGAGAGAGAGTATCTGCAATTCACAAAGCCAATATTATGCAGAAAACTGATGGTCTTTTTCTCAAAGTAGGGTTAATGTTATCTTATAGTTTAAGTTTCATGGTATTTGGTGCTTGTTCTATCAACGTCGTATTAATGTGGATTTTGTTATCATTTTCAGTGCTGTCGTGAGGTTGCAGAGAAGTACCCTGAGATTACATACGAGGAAGTTGTTATCGACAATTGCTGTATGATGGTAGGATAGCCTTCTCTCTGTTTGTGTTTATGACTTGCATATCTTATTCTGGGGAAGGGGACGAAGGTTTGGGGGTTTAAGTGGGAAAAAAGAACTCCTGACCTTTCTTTGTAGGTTTCCTTTTTTATGGCACATCATACAAAAATATGATTCATTGAAGACATGCTTGATGCTACTATAGAATTTAGATGAGTTTTTTTTAAATTTGATATGAAACTGATTATTTGTTTTTATGCACAGCTTGTGAAGAATCCAACTCTTTTTGATGTATTAGTGATGCCTAACCTCTATGGTGACATTATAAGTGATCTTTGTGCTGGTCTGATTGGTGGATTGGGTTTGACTCCAAGGTGGGTACAGTGGACATTTGACCTTTTTTTTATCTTCCCGTTTATATCATCTAACACAGTCCGACCTTTTGCTGCAGCTGCAATATTGGTGAAGGAGGTATTGCCCTTGCTGAAGCAGTGCATGGTTCAGCGCCTGATATTGCTGGAAAGGTTAGTCTTTAGAGTTACTTTGTGATATTCAAATGTATTCATCCTTGTCTATATGCTACCTACTGTTACGTTCCTGTGCTTGAGATCGAGTTATGGGTGAATGTGGATAGGTTGAGTGCTCAAGTAACGAGAGAACTCCGGATCTCTTGATACCTTAGGATGTCTTTTGATAAATTTTCTTCCCCTCTTTCATTGAATTGCCAACATGTGTAAATACACTAGGTGTCTGCATACTTCTAAGCAAAGCGGCACATGAAATAGAAACATGACCCTGATAATACAACCACTAATAAGTTATACTAGCTGCTAGTAAATGAACAGTCAATAGCCTTAATCAACCACCCACTACCGGTAGCTCCTCTCTAAATCTGCCATGTGCCCCCCAAGCTCCTAACACATACTTATGCTTTTATACATGCCTGTTGAGCTCTATAGGTTCATTAGATACTTGTTTTTCCCCCATCCCATTTTATGCATTTATAAAAAGAAACTACTGATGGTAGGGTTATTCCATTTTTGGGCCTCACTTAACCTGGGGGCTACCTAACCTCAAACCCGAGTCAAAACAATACATCACCAATTCCACAAAAGAATCACCAGATTACTGAAGAAGTTTTGTCTACAGGATTATTTAGTAAAGGATAAACTTTACATAGTATGCAATGGTTTCTTCGTTGTGATGAATTTTGAATGAAGCCTAGAATTTGACGACTAATCTCTTGGTCATATCGGGTTGGTATTAGCAACGGCTTCATGAGAGAACCATCATTTAATTCGGGGTTGCTTAGGATTGACTTGGTCTTGTACATAGTTCTGAGCCACTTCCTTAAAATCTCTTTCCTCTTATGTTTCTTTTAAATTAACTAAACTTCCTACAAACCTAAAAGCTTACTAGTCAGATATATGTTTTTGGTTGAATCACACAGAACATGGCAAACCCAACGGCATTGCTGTTGAGTTCCGTTACAATGCTGCGCCATTTGGATATGCATGATAAGGCCGACCGGATCCAAAATGCTGTCCTCGATACAATTGCAGAGGGGAAATATCGAACCGCTGATCTCGGTGGCAGTTCTTCAACAACAGACTTCACAAAGGCAATTATTGACCATCTCTGAACAACACTCTGTAAGAAATGATTTTTAGAGTTGATGCAAATTATTTTGAGCCATGTTTCAAACACTATTTGTTGCTTTTTGACGGAAATAAGGCTACATCAGTTGATGACCGGGGAAGCTTTGTCCAGTTAAGGTCGATTTGAGCTACGTTAAACTATATTGGTGGAGAAATTTAGCTTTCAGGTTCATGTTTCCATGATCGGTCTCTCCTCAAGGGTGAATGTTTTGGGAATATGTTGAAATATATTGGGAATATGTTTTCCTGAAATAAACACGTTATGATTTTATTTTCTATGTCATTTTTGTCTCCTTTTCGATACTCTGATGGAGATTTTTTTTACAGTAATTTTGAAAATTTTAACCATCAATTTCTGTTCAGTACTTGTGTTTTTGAATGGTTTATAACAAGATATTCTCGTATTTAGGGAGAATTGTAAAAAATGACGGTTTAGTTTATAGTGTTTGCAAGTTCACTCTACATGCCAAGGAATGATATTTTTATTGTATTTGTCACATTTAATTTGTTTCATTCTATATAAATTTGTTCTAAAATGATGATTTTATCTTTTAAAAATAATATGTAAAAAACCAAAGAAAAGCATAACTTAAATCTCCTTTCTACTTTTTTTTTTGTAAGATTGTCATTTTGGAACAAATTTATAATTATTTTTTTTGAAGAAAAATTTATAATTATTTAATTATTAGATTCAGTTTTTCTAAATCTATTGTGTTGTAAACATTTCAATCTGCTAGGTTTGCCTGTTCTCGTTTCAGCTTATAGAGCTATCATAATTGAATGTACCTTTCTGAAATATTTCATCGTGGATGCTCTTAAACGTTTTTGTACTGATCGGATGGAATATTAATTGAATCGAGATCAAACTATTCGCTAAAACCTCATTCGGGAAATATATCATTGGAAACAAGAAACTCATACACTACATTTCACAGGTCCCGAACAAACTTTGGGAAGTAGTAGTTGCTAAATATTGGTCAACATAATGTTTCACCAACCATGAACATTACTGCACAGAATATAAAAAATAAAAATGAAGCAAAGGCTCACCGCCGCACGATGTGAAACAATGACCACACTGTGTCAAAGCCCATTGGCCCACGGCGGTTGGTAGGTGTTGATATTTTTACATTTTTTTAATTAATTTAATTGGTGCTCACCCACACCCACTCCTCCCCCAACTCGCCTATAAACTCCGCCATTCCGCAGATCTGAATCTGCGATCCTCTCACTCTCTCCTTCAACCTAACACTCCTCCGAGTCTTCGCGTCTCTCCAAGCTCTCTCCTCCAATGGCGTCCGAAGGTATCCTCCTCGGGATGGGCAACCCCCTGCTCGACATCTCCGCCGTCGTCGACGAGGAGTTCCTCAACAAGTACGTCCTCGATACTCTGTTTCTCTCTGGTTTCTGAGATCCTATTCGGACTCAGATCTTATGGTTTTTGATTTGTTTCGTACAAAAGCGTGTATGAATGAATATGCTATGCTATGCTCTGAGCTGCAGCTTTTACTGTTTACTTGCTTTTTGTGGAGTGTGAGTTGGTGAGGATATGTGTCGGTGTTCGTATAGGAGAACGTATTGATTCGTTCGTGAATCTAAGTACGATCCTACTATATTAGTGTTCCGTGCAGATTCTGCAGATCTTGTGGTGTAAAGCGTTGTTTATGCATGTGATTTGGTGTTATTGGACTTTGCTTATGCGAAAATGAAGATTTAGATCTTCGTTTCTTCGTTATAAATGTGTCGGTGGTCTCATTTAAAGATTTAGATATTGTTTTAGCCATTAGTGTGTCGGTGGATATGTGTTGTTTACATTTTTGGTAGTTTAGCTCTTCAAAGTTAATAAAATGATGGAGCTCAACACGGGAATGGTTCTGAGCTTTGATTGTTTGTAGTATTTGATTTTGATCTGTTTTGGGAAGTTTTAGCTAGCATTCATTGGACTGTTAATTGTAATTGTAAAAGCTCTATTTGATAACCTGTATTGATTTGTTTTTTTTAATGACAGATATGATATCAAACTGAACAATGCTATTCTTGCAGAGGAGAAGCACTTGCCTATGTAAGAAACTTCTTTATGTTTCTAATTAAAGCGCTTTATCCAGTTGTTCTTACATGCGTCTTGGATAAGCTAACTTCATATGCACTTTTTTATTTATTTTCTTGAGCCCCACTGCTAGGTACATCTGGTGAATGTTTGTTTTAGCTTTTTAAATGACTACAGACGACCCTTTATTTTACCTTTGTCTTCCCAATGTATTCTTTAAAAAGATAGTGTAATTGCATTGACATTCCAGTGCAATACATTTGCCATTATAATATTATATATATACACCTCCTTTATGGATTAGTTGTGGACTAACTTAGCTGTATGTATGTTCCAGGTACACAGAAATGTCTTCCAAATTTGGCGTGGAATACATTGCCGGAGGTATTGTATTTGTATCTCAATTATGAGTCTTGAAAATGTTATTTCACTGTATTTGAGTAAATTCATTGGGGGAAATTGATGTGTTATATGTGATCATGTTAATGCAGGTGCCACTCAGAACTCAATCAGAGTTGCCCAGGTATGTGCATGTGTTTGGTTCTTTATTTCTATTAGTCACATATGATATTCCCGTTAACTGTTATCTTATGTTTATGACGAATTGTTTCTTTATTTCGTTCAGTGGATGCTTCAAACTCCCGGTGCAACAAGTTACATGGGTTGCATTGGAAAAGACAAGTTCGGTGAGGAAATGAAGAAGAATTCCAAACTTGCTGGTGTGAATGTAAGTTTTGTTTTTCTTCTCCCCATTTTTTTTAACCTTTTACCCTTTCCATTTAGCTCTTCTCATGGAGTTGCATACTGTCAATAGTATCTGATGCAATATTATGTTCAACAGGTTCACTATTATGAGGATGAAACTGCACCAACAGGAACTTGTGCTGTTTGTGTTGTGGGTGGAGAGAGGTTAGTTTTACCTTTTTTGTGCTTTTTTTTGAAGTTTTTATTTTATTTTATTTCACCATTTAGTAATCATACATAACCCACAACTTCTTTATTGATTTTTAAACGATCATCTGTGTAAACTATGTTATTTAGTCCCCTTTTTAGTTGAAGCCTTTAGTTAGTAAAATATATGATGAATATCAAATATGTTAGACCAAGTCTTCAATGAAGAATTCAGTTATTTTGGATTATATTGAATGTCACTGGAAATAGCACATGTATACTCATTGCCCCGGAAGATGCGTGTTAGTTCAATTATATACACAGTGCACCCGCGCTGTAAAAAAGTTGGTTTGTTTTGACTATTTCTGTGAGATGTTTAACATTTTATTAATTAGTGGTAAGTTCTTTGTTTTTATGTTGGACTCATTTGAGGTGATATTGAATGGCCCACTGGTGCCCTTTTTGATATCCTTGCTTAGATGTTTTGTTTCAGTGGCACAATTCCTAGGATTGAAGCACTTCGTAAATTTTGTTTCCATCGATTAATCCTTTATGTTGGATGTGTATGCAGGTCACTTATCGCCAACTTGTCAGCTGCAAACTGCTACAAGTCTGAACATCTGAAGAAACCCGAAAACTGGGCATTAGGTACCCTGTCTACCTATACAATCTTGGTCATTTCCTAACTGTTATGCTATGTATTGGTTACATTGACTGGTGTATAAATCAAATGGACAGTTGAGAAGGCCAAGTACTTCTACATTGCTGGGTTTTTCCTGACTGTATCACCAGACTCCATTCAGCTGGTGGCTGAACACGCAGCTGCAAAAAACAAGGTATGCTTCGTGTCACTATGATTATCTCCCTTCAAGAGCTTCCAGGTAAAAAAAACATTTCTGATACTGTCATCATTTTCAGGTTTTCATGATGAACCTTTCTGCTCCTTTCATCTGTGAGTTCTTCAAGGACCCATTGGAGAAAGTTTTGCCGTAAGCATTTTTGTTCTGGATATATCCATTTACAGCAATTTATCTACTGATAACATGCTGATATAGAGCTTGCCTTGTATCGGTTTAGGTACATGGACTACATTTTTGGAAACGAAACTGAAGCAAGAACCTTCTCCAAAGTTCAAGGCTGGGAGGTAATAATACTTGCCTGACTGGTACTCGTAATTCTGTCATATAAATGGCCCGTGATTTAGATACTAACTGTGAGAGTTGTTTTCATGACCAGACTGACAATGTTGAGGAGATAGCTGTCAAGCTTTCCCTGTTGCCCAAAGCTTCAGATGCACGCAAGAGGATTGCAGTTATTACTCAGGGTGCTGATCCCGTGGTTGTTGCTGAGGATGGCAAGGTTACAAAGTTTCCCGTGATCTTGCTACCGAAGGAGAAACTTGTTGATACCAATGGAGCAGGTATGCACACATTGATATGTCCATTATTTACATTTTTTTAGATCGATTAAATCAGATGTATCAAAGTTTTGGGCTCAAGACCTTGCTTATGTAGAAGTAAAGGAGTACCAAACAACTTTTTAGTTTTGAAAAAACGGTTTAAGATTAATGTATCAAGCAAGAAATGTGCTCTCTTATAAAGAATTGAGCACTAAATTCTTGACTCCCACCTCTAGAGAGACCCAACAAGGGCCGAATGTTGAGAGAGGCCAGGCCCAACATACCCAATTTTAAGAGTTTGACCAGTTGGGCAAACAAGCTTTGGTTAGCTGCAACATGTAGTGTTGTTACAATCCTTCCTAGGAGGTGTTTAGGCTCCAATCAGTCCCCTAATTCTTCAACCTTGACCTGATTAAAACATATGAACCCGATTAATCTTTCGAGGCCTTGTCCTCTTGACATGTATTGCTTTTGTTTTTATACTGTTAAGCAGAGTAGACCTGTCAACATGATGCTTTGCTTATGAATATTGCTTCATTATTTGCAGGAGATGCATTTGTTGGAGGATTCTTGTCTCAGTTGGTGAAGGAGAAGCCCATTGCAGACTGTGTGAAGGCCGGGTGCTACGCAGCAAATGTGATCATCCAAAGGTCTGGCTGCACATACCCAGAGAAGCCCGACTTTGAATGAGCAGCAAATTATCTCAGTCTCTTCCCTTGGCATCATTTCAAATTTCCGATGATTGAGGTCCTCTACTTTGTACTTTTATTTTTCATTGCTCGTCATTATCATGGCTGCAAGCAAAAAAAATTTAGTTCAGCTGAGTTTGTTTAGGATGGGAATTTCCAATACCCCTTCCCCTATCCCCAACCCAATTATTGAAGACAATAAGAGAATTGATGTAACTTTTGGGGCAATATATGTACTGCAGTTTATTGAAATTGACTGTAGTTTTGTTTCACTTTCATCCTTGAAAGCTCTTTCACCCCGTCTGGGCCATTTCAGTTCTCTGATCCTATATCGTCTTGGAAGTACTAGGGATGACAAAACAACCCGTTTGGTACATTTAACCGGGATTTGTTCGGTTACGAGGTGGTCATTCCTCAACCTCGTTCGTCTTTGAAAATTGAAAATATTTAATATCTTTTATTCTATTTTTTAACCCTAATAATTACATGCTTACACTTGATTACACACATACTTGTTAGGAGAAACTTTCGCGCTTACATTGTTACATGCTTACACTTGATTACACACATACTTGTTAGGAGAAACTTTCGCGCTTACATTGTTACATGCTTACAACGCTTAAGTAGCAATTTCCATGAATCAAACAACATACTTGCTACTAGAAAGTAGAAACATTCAATTCAAAGATTTGCCATTCCAATTTGCTCTATATTATAGTTCAATAGGCAAGTGGCAAGATTTTATCATAGACTAGTTTATAAGGCGACATGTATGAGAGTTTTACAAGTACAGTTCTATACGGCCAGAAGGTACCATCTAACTTGAAGGAGCAATCTCTCTTATTAGTCCTTACTGTCTTCTCTAGGATACGTTTGATCTCCCTATTGGTTGATGATAAAGCTTCCACTCTAGTGTACATATTAGGACCTCTCATTGAGTAGAATTCAATCCTCACAGACCATCCACTTAAGTGTTCCGAGATCGAGAAGTGAGTACGTATCAATCTCTTGTAGACGATACACAATATTAGAACAGGTCGATTACATGTTTATTACTCTTCTTTTTACCTACCGCGAAATTAAATTCAGAGTAAAAAAACAATTTTATCGACACATTTTTTTTCATTCGATTCTAGGAGTCGGTAAAAATCACCAAAACATGTCTTCCTATGCGTTGTCTTTACTCTGAGTAAATGTCAGGAGAAATAGAGCAGAGCTGCGTTGACCCATCTCACTAAACACCTCTCTCCGTGAGTAATGCTTGGAATAATTTATATTATTAAAAAAATGCAAAACAAAATCCCGGCAACGAAGCACAAATTCGCACCGTCGTCGCCATGAGAGATCACTCCATATTCACGTCACCGTGCAGGTGATCGACCCATACGACGTCGTATTTCACCGCTAGCTAGCCTTTCTCATTTCCTCTTCCGCACCTTCGTCGGGAATGGGACCCTCTAGTTCACCTCACTCTCATCGATCGCGACCCTTCTCTCCCGTCGTTGATAGTAATTAGGGTTTATCAGGTAGTCAGCTCCGGGGTCACATTCGCAGCTGACAGCTTCTCATTCAGTGATGTTGACGGTAAAGGAGGCGCATCAAGCGTTGTTTTGAGGCCGGCCAAGGAATTTTCTGAGTTCGGAGCTTATCGTGAAGGGATTGGAGCTGCTGAGCTGTTCTTTCTGGCGATGCTGTTATGGTGGTCTCTGTATTTTTGATATTATTGGCATTGTTTTCATTGTAGTTGTGATTAATGATCTGTTAGAGAGATTTAGATCATTTTTAGGGGTGATTTGGGATGGAATTAGAGATCAATACCCTTTGTTCAAGCTTTTTCTCCTTGGATTCAAGGTTAAGGAGATAGGTGGGCTTTTCTTCACTTGGTTCTTGTTGGATACATGTGGATGCTTTGGTTGTCATAGTTGATTGGAGTGGGAGAGAAATTATGTAGGAGGGTTGCTATTTGATATCAACAATGATGAACCAGGGAATCCAAATAAAAATGTTTTAGAGATTATATTATATGTGAGTCTTATATAGAATGGATTTTAGCTGGGGTCTGTGGGAAATCGTTTGAAACTGCTTTTCAGTACGTTGTAGAGGTTTATCCTATTGCGACTTGGTTGTTGTTTTTTTACTCAGGAGCGAGATGTAGGGATGCCAATACCTATAGAAGGAGGGTTGCTGGAGAGAATTGGAGGGATTGATTGATTAAAGGCCTTGGCTGATGTGCAGCATGGTTTCATTTGTAATGCCAAAATAGCGATGATCTTCTGGTGGTCTGTATCTTCCTCATTGACAGTTCTAGTAACTCAGAACTGCCATTGCTTGGTGTTAAGTTGCATACACTTTCAAGAAACTGTAAGCAGAATAGATTTCACTTATTATCTTAATAGAATTGCACAAGAGGGATGGACGGAATTACATCAGTGATTTTATATGATACAGGTTATATGTAGTCTACAAAATGTTATGGCTATATAAGCATGCTCAGCCCGATTCGAATCAATCAAATTGCTCAGAACCCACATGAATAAACCGATTCTCAGAAACAGAGGGAGAGCTTTGGATCACGAGGAGAAGCAGCACATCGAACCACATTGAGAAACAGGCTCTCATCGCAAGGAATGCAGAGTTTGGAGTCTTTGCTGATGAAACCATACTCATCCTGCGCTCGGTCCAGCAATGCCTTGAAGAGAGGGTGCTTAAGTAAGGTAATATTGATCACAAACCTCTTGTAGTCTTCACCTACATACACCACCAAGTGACCCTTGGGAACGTCTCGGGGAATAGAACAGTCTTCGTGCATGGAAGGCCACAAAACCCATTGACAACAGCTCTCACAGATGGAGTAAAATGGTATTGCTATGCTTCCCGTCTTCCTCCATTTGTTAAAGCACGCCCTTGGAAACTTCCCTTTCATCATCTTCATCTTCCCCTTTTTTTATCTGTTATAAGAGTTATGGGATCTATATAGGTGTTGCAGATTTGATGCAGAAGTGTGAGTACTAGAAAGGTATATATAGTAGTGTCTGAGTGGATACTTGACATGACATGTAGCCATGCTAGGGATACCGATACATGACATTATTGAGGGTTGAGTTTGGTGTGGGCATTGCTTAGCTGCTTCATTATAAGTATATGTGCATCTAGTTCATATGAAACATGAATGATGATGGTTATGATGACGATGATGATTTGAGAACGATCGTTGTAGGGTCATAGGAAGAAGAAACAAGCTATGTGTTGGTCTTTTTGTGTCAGTAAGTAAAGGTATGGTGCAATATTTTTTATCAGATTAGCTATGAATATATATCTTTCAGAGTTCTCAATATTAAGACCCCACAAGCTGAAAGTGGAGATGATAAGATATGAAATAGGCATGGGGATAAGCTTCTCGGGCAAAGTGATCCCACTTATTTCTTACACTTCTCTGTGGATAGAATTGTTAAATGCATATACAAATTTATTTGGTTTGTTGGTGATTGGTGAATTTGATGTTTAATTTTTTTTGGCAAAAATGATATGCGCTAAGCGTGGATCATTAATCGGACGATCATTCATGACATAAACTTCATTAATTTGCATAAAAAGTTATTGATTTCGTATCCCAGTTAGCTTTCTGGAGATCATATTTAATTGGCAGATATTAATGAGGATGAACATGAACTATGCTTTTTGATTGATAGAACTATGCTTTCTGGAGTTCATATTTATTTTAATTGGTGAATTTAATTTTTGGTGATTCATAACATAAACTTCATCAATTTGCATCAAAAGGTCTTAATTTTGTATACCAGTTAGCTTTCTGGAGATCATATTTAATTGGTTGATGTTAATGAGGATGAACATGGATTATACTTTTTTGCTTTCAAAATCTAATCTTCATGACTTTTGCAGATACGAGCAGAATTTTATGGCTTTTGTCTCTTATCCTAAAAGAAGTGAAGGTGGGTTCGATCTCTGTCAGGTTAATATTTTATAAATCTTTGATAATTAGTACTGAATAATGTACAATCCGTACTCTGCGATGTTCATCATGAACTGTGTGCTTATTATAATATTTTAGTACACACCATTTTTGTGGAGATAGAAGGATTCTGAACATGTTCTATGCATCATTGACCCGCATCAGTGATATCGAAATACAGCTGCAGCAGGAGATGGGCTCTCTGCTGCAGAACAAGTGGGAACAGAAATATAGGACCCTCAAATGTTTCAGGAAGTTACTGTTCCAATAATCGAATATGCACATACTTGTTACTAGAAACGTTCATGCTTAGATAGTTACATGCTTATAACGTTTAAGTATCCTTTACCCATGAATCGAACACTTGACTATACACATATTTGTTACTAGAAACATTCATGCTTACATAGTTATGCTTTTGATAAAAAAAAGTTTTGCTTATAATGTTTGAGTAGCATTTACCCATGGAACAAACACTTGACCATACACATAATTGTTACTAGAAACATTCATGCTTACAATGTCTAAGTAGCATTACCCATGAATCAAACACTTGACTATACACAATACTGTCAAGCTCCTAATCCCACATTGAAAAGATGTGGAAACGTTTGTCACTTGATAAACACCTTTGGGACTCCACCTATCAGTTCGAGCTTTAACATAGTATCATAGCTTGGTTTATCCATACTTGAATCCCTCTATGCCATCTAGTTATTGGGTAAGCCTATTTTGGGCTAAAGGCCCACTGTCCACGTGCAAACGGCTTGCACGTGAGGTGGGGTGTCAAGTTCCTAGTCCCACATCAATAAGATGTGGATCTGTTTGTCACTTGATAAGTTATCTTGAGCCTCCACCTATTAGTTTGACTTTTAGAGGACATGCTTATAATGTTTAACTAGCATTTACCCATGGATCGAACACTTGGCACACATACTTGTTACTAGAAATATTCACACTTACATAGTTACGTGAATCGAATACAGAAATATTCACGCTTACAACGTTTAAGTAGCATTGACCCATGAATAATACATCAGTAACAGTTGCAGTGTTCATGCATCTGCATTGACTGAATTTGTGCAGTACTGCTAATATTACGTGTAACATTGTAGTGCTCAAGATTTTCTATGGTGTTTGATTTATCCAACCAGGTTTCCTGGGGAGTAAAGGGGTCGGGAAATTGAAAGGCGTCACTGTCAAGGACATAGCTATTGGATGAAGCTGCAGTAATTGCTGGAGTGTGTGAAATTGGGGCTAGTGGTAGTGACAAGTGAAGTAAGTAAAGCCTCTTCTTGGCTGCTGTGGTGTGGTCTTGTGGGTTCAGTCTCATCCCCGGTCTTTAGTTTCTGGTTCATGTTTATCAGAGGATTCTGGAGATTTTAATTTCAGTTGCGATGATTGGGAAGACAACTGTGGTTGGTTCATGATTCATCCCCTCAGGACAACCTTTGTTCTCTGTTTCTAGTTCTTGTTGCTGGTTCATTTGATCTTGAAGGAGGCTTGGTTGGCTAGTTGCTATCTCGATTTTGTGAACCTCGATTGGATACATCATTAATCATTCTGGTTTCGTCGAAGCTTGCTTGTACTAGTATAGCGACTGGTTTGTTTTGTTCAGAAGAGTCAATTTGGTTTCAATTTTGCAGATGAAGTGTTTTGAAAAGGAAGCCTAAGAGCAAGGACTGTGGGGGAGGGGAGAATGCTCCAATCTCGAAGTATGAGCGCGAAAATTAATTAGTCATAGACATATTTTGTAATGTGTAATACGTCGGCAACGGTCTCCTCTTTTTTAGTTATGCATGAGAGAGAAAAATAAATATATTCAGGTTTTGTGGCATGGAGAATTCGTCATTGAGACGGTTTTTTTGACGTTGGATTCTTCTCCGATGTCAGGCGTCGAGCCATCGTTTTTCTTTAGAATTTTGAACACGAATTCGTGTCGTAACATTGAACACCCAAAAAATTTGGTATCATTTATCTTTTCTCTTGTTTCGA
>JAYMSU010000277.1:0-15524 GCA_036897765.1 Erodium chrysanthum | reverse complement strand
GTCGTCGTCGACAATCCTTGGCTCCGAACAGGTAAATTGTGCATAATTCACAGTTATGCACGCATACGCCTAGATCACTTCTCATATACGATCCCATATAACATATATAAGTGGATCTACATGGGACACAAATATCATTTGATACTCAATGCTTGAAAGTAGATAAAATGGAGGTGTCATCCTAGCATACGCTAAGGCACTACTTACATAGAATCATACCCGCCAAGATCATATGTGCAAGGGGCCTTACATAGGAAGATGGACACAAGTCCTCACTCATCCTAGTAATACTCAACACCTATGATGAAACATGTTGGATTAATATATTGCTAAACTTAGTTTAATTTCTGAAATATCAAATACGTGCATTCTTGTAAGTGAACGAAATTACTTATGTTTCAAGAAACCGAGTATCATGTAAGCAAACACATTAATTCCGACATCAAAGGTGTAGAGAAAGCAAACTAAAGCCAGAAAATCGAATTTCTAGTTAGCAACTCCTTTTGAGTCTTCAAGCTCCAACAACGGTTGATTTTTTCCTCTTCAATCCATTATGCACACCCCTATAAGGGATTTTGTAGCTCTAGGATTTTGGAACTATTAACAAGAGTTCAAACGTTTTTCAACTAAGATTTTATGTAGAAACTGCCTCTGGACAAACCATACTCGATGAGTTCATCGATGTCCGATTTGTGTCAGACTGAACGATGAACTCGATGTCTGAGTCGGACCCCGACGTGTGTCAGAGTCCTGCACTCGGCAAAATCCGACTCTTCTCTTTTGATTCGTCTCTTTAATACTCTTCCTTTCTTCCCAAGCCTCTCTAGTAGCTTCAAGTTATCCAAACTCATCAAGATCGGGATGAAACTTATAAAATAAAAAGAATATTATAAAAAGACATCACGATACAATAAAAACGAAAATGTCATTTTAATCTAACTTAAAGACTATATAGACCCAAAAAAATGAACAAAAATATACACATAAAACTTTAGACAGACTCATCATACAATCACACCTAATTAAAATGATATAAATCAGCCATGTGTAGTGTACATACCAACCACCGTTTTGATGGGTAATCCAATTTGGTTGGGCACGCACGTGACACGTAAATACGTGGAATATACCTCTTATTCTATAAAATCGTAATAAATCGGAAAAGGTAAGAAACAATTACGTATCAATATTTCTAATTACCGATGTCTGAATAATTCAGGAAAAATGCGACTCGCTCCCTTCACATGAACAGGTGAATAAAATCGATATTCTTTAAATGGAAAATAAAAATAAAAATCTGAAAAATGACATGACGAGCAAAAGAAGCAAAGCACCGGCAGCTGCGAGACAATAACACCTAAACTGAATAACGCATCTCCAAATCTAAGACCCCAATCCTCAGATCCGTCCCCTTCCCGATCAGATCTCGCCCGCGATTTCTTCACCAACTCCAGGTTAGTTCAACCCCTACCACGTCTTGCATTGATCGGCTTCTCGATTCTGACCACAATCGCCGCACCTTCACGTATACGTGATTCATTTCATCCACTTTGTGATTGCATTTGTGTTGATTTGGTATTCTTGTGCTAAGTTTTGTGAACATGAACTAGTTTAGATTGAGATTTTGCGAGGGATTGCTGTTTTTCTTCTTTTTTTCCGAATGATTTGGATGTGGTGTTTGGTGATTAATTTGGATATGCACTGTTTGGAGAGTGAAGAAGAAGAGTAGACATGCTTTTGTAGCTGTTTTTTTTGTGTGTGTTGGGTTTTTGATGTTTCATAATTGGGAGCTGGTACAGGATTTATGAATATGAGGTTTCTGGTTAACTGAATAGGACATTTTCTTTTTGGATTGGATCAGGTCTCGTAGTTTGAGTGGCAATTTGTCTCTGGGATCTGAATTTGGCTGTTACCCAGAATTTGTGCATTTTGGGGTTCAGTTAGATTGCAAGATTGAACAATAAATACACCTCTTTACTGGATTGGGAGGTTACAAAAACGGTTGGGAATGGCTCTTTCTTAGTATTGGAAGGAAATGGTTGAGAGTGATCTTGAAGCAGAAAAAGCTGAAAACACTGGGGCTAACTACATCCAGAGTGGAAGCCGAGGTTCGGGTCTTCACAGAGAGCCTTCTTTCTCGCGATGGTGCGGTGAAAATGGTGGGGTCCATTTTTCAGATTCCGGTGTAGAAGAACCTGATTTTGAACTGCCTACGCTTCAAGACGGTCAGCTGGAAAGCGGGTCTTTCGGCAGGGATACAAACCAGTATAGCAAGCTTCAGATGGGAAGTATGCACTTGAGTGGTTCTACTTCTGTGGATGTTTCTCCTACTTCTGTGGATGGTAGACATGCATATGACAAGTTAGGGCTCGTTAGCCGTGGTAGTTCTGTAGATAATTCTACCCATCATGATGGTAGACATGGATATGACAAATTTGCGCCTTTTGATATTGAAAATCGGTCTACATTGGAGATCAGCTATTCAAATGCTGATGCTGATCATTCCAGTTCTTCTACCAGTGACCCTGATATACCGCCACCAAATTCTAAGAGCTTAATATCTGTGGCTGATGTGTTGAAGACATTGTTTTTTATACTTGTTTGGTACACCTTTAGTACTTTCTTGACATTGTAAGTTCCTCTTCCTATAAAACTATTATAGCACACCTGATCGACTTCATAGAAACTTACTTATTAGCATTTTGGATCTTGCATTTCTCATCTATATCTTTACTTGAACAGATACAACAAAACTTTGTTGGGTGATGATTTGGGGAAGTTCCCAGCTCCCTTGTTGATGAACACTGTCCATTTTTCAATGCAAGCTATCTTATCTAAGGGCATCACATGGTATTGGTCTTATAGATTTCAGCCTACCGTTACTATGTCGTGGAAAGACTACTTTCTGAGAGGTACATTCACCACTTCTTAGATCAGATAAGAAATGTTTTTTGGTATTACTTCTCTTACCATGGCCTTCGGGAATATCAGTTCAAGCTGGAGTAGGGACATCAAGACTTTTATGGATATAGATGCTCTGCTGCTTCATTCTTGTCTCTGTTCGCATTTCTGTTTGACATGTTGATTACTTTTTTTTATATCCACAGACATAAATATATATTATCGAAGAACTAGAATATTATTCTAAAATGACACTAGAATGTATTTCTTTTTAGATGCAATTTACTTTTATTATTAACTTCTCCATCAACTAATGCAACAGATGGACTTTTTCAGTTGTACCAACTGCTCTTGGGACAGCACTGGATATCAATCTCAGTAATGCATCCCTCGTGTTCATCTCTGTCACATTTGCTACAATGGTTAGTTGATTTCTTTTTACATTTCATGTAGTGATATTATACTTTAATTTAGTTGCATTTTCTTATCCTTTCCGCTCTATGTATCTTCATCACGCATTTAGCTATTATGCTGACATTAACCTTTCTTTCTTTCTTTTTTGCAGTGTAAATCTGCATCGCCTATATTTCTCCTTCTATTTGCTTTTGCCTTCAGGTAATTTCTCGTCGGTTGATCTTCAGATTGAGTATTACTTGTTCTGCAGTTTTAATACGAGTCAGAAAAGCAGACCCTATATATAGAGTGAGGGAGCTTCTGCTTTTCTGACTCATAGTAATCATGTTCTGAGTTTTGGGATGAAATTTTACCTGATGAGTTGCAATATATTATTATTGTCCTGCCTTCTTTGTCCATATGCTTTGATAAACATTTCTGAACAAGTTATTCTTAATTTTACTTGTTCTGCATTTAATATCAAACATATTTCACAGATTGGAATCGCCTAGCTTCAAACTTCTAGGAATCATCCTAATTATTTCTGTCGGAATTTTATTGACAGGTATGTATATTCAGCATCTGCCCTTACCACTATTGTTTCATATGCATCACGTGATTTTCATTTTTTATTCACACAATTCTTCTATGGCAATGGATCCAATGATAATAGTTCGGCAGACCAATAGATTAGGAAACTGCTAAAGTTTAGCTTAACATTGGCTATAAGACTTCAAGAGATATACAGTTATATTTTTGATTTAGGAATTCGGATGCAAATATTATAACCTTATTTCTATTAGCATTCTTTTTTAGGATATAGGAATTATTTTACAATGTTTCACTGGTATAATTGTAACCAGCTCTTCTGAAAAAGAAAAGGTTTGTGGGAACAGAAATAATCAGACTTGAAAGATGAACAAAAACAACTTCAAGTTTTAAAGAGGGTTCCTCCTCCTCCCATCTCTATTTCCTTTTTCTCTCTTATGGTGGATCTGCAACCATTTTCTCTTGCCTTCTTTCTTACTATTGTGATTTCATTCTCATTCAATCTATTTATGATTGAGAAATGGTGTGAATTAGTGCAAGAGGAAGGTTGAGGTGACAAGTTCGAGCCAGGAAACGTTGTCTATGCAAAAGTAGGAGAAAGGCTTCCTAGATAAGAACCCCTTCCCTATTTTAAGCATTGCATTGAGGTCCTCCTAGTAGTTAGTGCATATGAATTATCATTTGATTTTACAAAGAAAAAGGGAGTTACCATCTTATGTCAGTTATGTGAAATAAGCAATACAGTTTTCTAGAGAGGACACTATTAAAAATTATGATGACTTCAGAAGTACAAGGAGCAAAGCATTTTTGTGGTTGTATTTTTATTATTTTGGAAGTCTTGAAGTTGTGTGTGGTTTCTTCTTATTAAGGCATTTGTCGAACAACTTTACTCAAACACAGACCAATTTTAAGAGCATTGAGTTGCCTGTTACAGTGAGATTGTTTCCTTACCTCTTTAACTTTTAATACCCTTAATATAGTTAATTTCTTCTGTAAAAATGTCTGGTGCCCTTGGCAAACTCTTATTTTTATGTTTCCAATATTTATTGTCTTTTAATTTGGGGTTGTGTTTTGTTTGTAATAGTTGCAAAGGAGACAGAATTTGAGTTCTGGGGTTTCATATTTGTGACACTGGCTGCTGTTATGTCTGGGTTTCGTTGGTCCATGACACAAATTCTTTTGCAGGTATGATTTATTTGATTCTGATTTGCTGTTAACATATATGATTAATGGGTTTTGGATTGGTTGGCTTAGTAGTTATTTCATTATTTAACTTCACAAGTTCACATACTTAGCTTCGAGCCTGATTTGGTGTTTTTTTATGGGCAATGATGGAAACCGACATGAAGAAAGAATCCTATGGTGAGTGCTTAACTCTACCTTGATGCAGCAAAGCTTCAATGCTATAACTGGCTTAGAGAATGCATGCTTATTGTTCTGTATCCACAATATCCAAATGCATTGACATGTTCACACGTTTTCCCCATAAGAGTACTTGAACTGCTGTTCAGTAATTTGCAGTTTGTATCTTTCTAATTTATCACTATGTTATATAACTACTCAAATAAAAATTCATTCTAGCATGAACCAATGAAGATTTGGCATCCTGTCATGGAGAAGGATGAAGGATGAAACATACTCTGTTGGAAAATCTAGCAAGAATTATCTTGTTCTTCAGAACAATGTTGCAAACTAGAAACTACTAAATCATTAAATAAATATGACCGAGGAAGGTTGGTGATAAAAAAGAAGCTAACTACTGAATGCGCACAATTGGTCCGTGTAAAAGTAGTGGATCCAGCAAAGGGAATGGGCTTGCTACAAGGGAAGATAATGTTGTATTTAGTATGCCCTAGTCTAATAAAAGTGTAGTTCGTGAGAAATGGAGCTTACTTTGCTTTCCACAGTTGAAAGTTATTCCCGTATGGTTCTGGCCGTGATGGTTACTTGTATAGACTCCTTTATGAACCTTCAAGCAATGGTAAAGGTGCTGCTCATGACCTTGAGGTCATGGGATTCTCTCTGCAAAAGCAAGGGGAAGGCTGTGTACATAAATTTCCTTCCTGAGACCCCATAGTGGTGGAAGCCTAGTACCCTTTCCGCATTTTTATTATGCTTCTGTCGATTTCAGGGACAATGTTTCCTTTTTATCATGTGGATTGTAGACAACCACATAAGTTGTGTCCCACTAAGGTTGCCCTAGTGGTCAAGGGAGCATTCCCCTATAAGATGCTAGTGTTCAAATCATGGTGGGTCACCTGCTTGAGGGGTTAGGCGAAGGAAAGCAAAAAAAAAATATTTTTTTTTATTATAAAAAATCAACATAAGTTATGTGATTAGTTTGCTACGTGGCACTAAGTAGCATTATCATCAGGCAGTCTGCACGTTTTACTTAAAAATGACTTAAATTGGTTATACAGTGTACTCTTAACTTTTACCATTTTTATTGAGATGTTTGATTATTATGACATTAAGCTGTCTAACTAAGAGAGATGCTTTAACATGCCTTTTTTCATTATTCAGGTTTGAAAAACCCACTTACTCTTATGAGTTATGTGACTCCAGTCATGGCAGTGTCTACTGCTCTTCTCTCTCTTCTATTCGATCCATGGTTTGAATTTAAAACAAACAATTACTTCAACAATTCATGGAATGTGGCACGAAGTTGCTTGCTGATGCTTTTTGGTGGGATGCTTGCCTTTTTCATGGTACGAATCTATCTGAAATTTTAAACTCACTTTACAATCCCTCCTCAGTTTGTGCTTGTAAGGAGATTAATGTGCATCTATATGCTGCAGGTATTGACCGAATATATTCTTGTCTCAGTAACTAGTGCTGTCACAGTGACCATAGCTGGTGTTGTCAAGGAGGCTGTCACCATATTGGTATTATAAGCTATTCCTTGGATTATTTTCAAACATAATAAGCATGCAAAACATTATCTTAAGTTTGTAGAATGCAATAATAAGTTATAAAACTTGGATACTGGATGTGCCTAGAGCCTAAGACATGGCATGCTATTTGTAGGCATTACACTGCAGAAGTTTTCAATTATTTCTTGAAACAGACGTGTCATATGGTAACTATTAACTCTGACTTTGTAAAATGAAGGTCTAGCTCTTACAATAATTATACAAGGGTATGCCAGTTCAATAGAAAGGGAAATTTAATATTGCACAACTTTCGTCAGCAAGAACTTGGATTAATGGAAAAAATATATGCAAAGCTTATTTTCAAAGAACTTGTACATGCTTGCATGTTATCCTGAGGTTCAGAAATGTAAAAAAACAGTGGTTATGAGGTCCATTGTAAAAAAAGGAGTGGGATGGAGATGATAAGCTAAAGTAGGAGAAAGGCATTCAAAAAGTGTTGTGGGCAGAAATGGAAAGGACTTTTGTGTACACTAGATGAGGTGAAAAAGGACTTCTGTGTGCACTAGAAAGGGATCTCTTGCATCATCCGTGGCTGTATGATCATATTCCTTTAGGAGTCACCTAAAAGGTTAAGGGGCCACTGCACTGTCTTAAAAATTAGTTCACATGCTGAGCAATTGGCTCACTAAAACTAATTAATCTCAAAGGCATTCATCCTGCAAGGCATAGCATGCAACTAATGCTTCCTGCAGATACCATAGAATAACGTAATTAAGGCTTTGTTCTATGGGTACTGCACCCAGCTCTAGGAGGCAGTTAATAAGCCAACATTCGTTCATCTTTTGTGCATTTCTCAAGTTCTTAATGCATTGACTAATTATTATTCATTCATATTGTTCTGTCATGGTCTAATAGCTTTCTGTGCTGATCTAGTTTGTCATTCTAGAATTTATGATGCCTGCTATTAATTACAAACGAAATCCTGTTCTCCTGTCATGCCTCTTCAGGTTGCAGTATTCTATTTCCATGATGAATTTACCTGGTTGAAAGGTGCTGGTCTTGCCACAATTATGTTTGGTGTGAGCTTATTCAATTTGTACAAGTAAGTAACCACTCAATATTGCTGTAGCGTTAAATTGTACTGTACCATGAAACATCAAATTTAGCTGAGATCAACTATTCCAATTTCAAGTTTATGGAGGTTCTTTCCATAGACATCTCATTTCCTGTATGTTGAATTTGATGGATTCGTACTTGTACATTTATAGTGTAGAAAGGCAGGTAAACAGGTTAAAGAAATCTTTTTATGAGAAATATATCTATAAGCTTAGATATAGCTTCATACACAACTTAAATGATTGATCTTTTACATGTATTTTAGGTTTAAGGCTTACAAAACTGTTTTTCCAATATCAAACACGATCACTATTTTTAACAGAAAGGATAAATGTAACTTTCCACATTTTGATTGACCTGACTATAAATTGTGGGACAATTTAGCTCATCTGAAATTTGTTTTTAGGTCCAAACAGTAGAAGTTAAGCTAGCCGCCTTGGAGATGAGTTTTTAGCAAAGCTCCAAGTATATTGCCATCTATATTTCATTCCATTTTAAGGTGTTATTGAAAATTCCTAGTGTCGTTAAGGAGAACTTAGCTATAGATTGTTCTTATCAGGACCCAAATTTATGTCTCGAATTCAAAAACTTGTCTTGCAGCTACTCAAGTCTGATGCTTGGACACTATACTGTACTTTCTTGTCCAAACGAAGTTGTTCACATCCAATACTACTTTCAATGTCTTTTCAGGTACCAAAAGCTACAAGATGGTGAAACAAGTGAAAACCTAGTTGGCTCACCCACGAAGAATGTGCCTGTAAAATATGTTATTCTTGAAGAGATGGATGATCAAGATGATAGAACTTGAAAGCATTGAAGCCATACCAACAAAATGTGAAACCTTGGTATCAGGTGGTAATGCTGGAGGGAGGGAGGTTGTTCTAGTCTCATTGTTGCGGCCACGTTTTTGGGATTTGAAGATAATGCCTCTGTAATATGTTGTTCTTGTATTCAATTGGTGGTGAAAACAGAGAGATTTAAGAGTTTCAGATATGAATAAGAGCCAAGCTCAAGCTCAACCTCCCGTGTAACATTTTTTTTGCCTACAACTTGCTGGCTCTTTGCCCCAAGGCTCCCTATCTTCTTCTATAATTTCATTTTTGTTTCATCTTTTGTAATGGAAGGAGTTCAAAGTTATCTCATTGTTAAGAAAAAAATATGGTGCTTGAATCGATGACAAGTTGGAATTTTATTTTGTTTTCAATTAGATTTAGTATTAAAGTGGCAATACTATTCAGTCAAATATAGTTCAAAGTTTATTTGTCCAAATGATTAAGTGTTTAACTTGATAATCAGATGTTTAAGTGACAGTGATAATATATATCTTAATCCTCAAAAAATATGGTAAGCATGTACAAACATTATTGATAGTTTCATGTTTGGATTCAACATCTATGATGAAGTTTCAACCCTTTCAAAGGATCACAAATTGATGGGTGCTGAAATTTGTTACTATTTATGTTTTCTTTTGCTGTATGTGAGCTGAACCAACATGGAAAAGTCATCTTTATAACTACTCAAGACTGATTGGCAACTGATTAAATTTCAATTTTCCTATTATTTACAAATTTCTGTAAACATAAATTACAAGTACCAACATAATATACTTAGAGGTTCACTAACTTCTATAGACTTTTATGAGTAAGACAATTTGTAAATCATAACAAATGACACCGGCGATGAAGACCGGCCTGGCATGTCGAAGTAATTTGAATCTCATAACTCAGAAAAGCCAATACTTTTTTCTGGGTCGCCCGGTTGGAACATCTGCAGCCCCAAAAAAACAGAAGAACTCGGTAAGTCATCTGCGGGACACGAGCTAAAATGGGTTTTTGCTAGAAGGAACAAAAAAAAATAGTTAGTAACAGAGTTCATATTCGTCACCTCCATTTCCATATAATGAGTTGTAGTGTACTTCACTCCAGAAGCTCAACCATAGCTCTGATATCATAAAACAGCACACAACTTAATATACAAAAACATGCAACCCTTTGTTTCATAGCAACATAGTCATTACCCAACATGGAGTGCATAATATAATTTTCCATCTGGATTTTAATATTCTGTGAACTTTCTGAAATCTAGCATTAAGATAATGGGCAATGCCAAATTTTCATAGAGAAGATTGAAACAAAGGATGCAAAGGTAAAAGGGATCTAAACCAAAATGGCATCATCTTAACAGAATCAATACAAGTAATGGGGTTCTTTAAGCCATAATTACATAAACATATCAGAAGTAGTAGTTTTTGATGTCTACCTCTAGTTGGATTCTTGTCTTTTGGCATGATCTCAATGTAGCAAGTGTCTCGGAAGGAGGTGACTAAATTAATTTTGGCCTCAAACTACAGAAATTGTCATAAACAGTCACAAAAAATTAAAATAAACAAAAGCAAACTGGCATCCATCCATGTGACAAAGATAGATATGGATGCTAATTACAAAACTGATGAGAAGATTTTCTAGAGAACAAATGGAACTTACTCGATCTGCAGCTGCTTGTAGAGTAACATGATCTCCCCATTCCCCCGATCTAGATTAAAACGGACAAAAGAAGAGTTAGCATATTTAGAAACACTTAGCAGCATTTTGCAGATGTCTAACCTTTTCATTGTCCTCACGTAGCTTCTGTACTTCATTGGGACATAGCTTTCATATAATTTCTTGTTATGCTTTAGCTGAAGAATAAAAAGCTGATTAGAACACAGTAAATGACAATAAACTTGCCTCCTAAATTAAAGATGCTCTTCTAGGCCACTATCAAGTTCAAATAGACTAGCATTACAGTATAACCTAAATCTCAAAACAAGAGTTAGATGGGTTATTTTTACTGGTTATATGTCATTCATAAGTGGAAACAATGATAATCAGATATGTTGAGAATATAAACCACATTGAAAGAATATAATATAAGAAAAAAAGAGTTATTATGAAGGCTTAAGCCACACTCAACTAACAAGGTTGATGGAAGCCCGACCCGATATAAGTGGCTCATTGTAATAAAGCCCAACTAACAAGGTTGACCTCTTAGTTGTGGAAGCCTGACCCAATACAAGTGACTCATTGTAACAAAACCCAACTAACAAGGTTGACCTTTTAGGTATGGAAGCCCGACCCGACATAAGTGGCTCGTTGTAACAAAACCTAATTAACAAGGTTGACCTTTTAGTTTTGGAATCCCGACCCAATATAAGTGGCTCACTGTAACAAAACCCAACTAACAAGGTTGACCTTTTAGTTGTGTAAGCCTGGCCTGATATAAGTGGCTTGCTGCTCGTTGTGACAAAATTTACTAGATCAAAAATATTAGTTATACCTGCTTGACAACCTTCTTCCTTACATGTCTATGGTAATCTGGATTGCGAAATAACTGATCTGCCAAGGCTCGAAACTGTACAAGAATTTAGCATAAGTAAACTGAAGTTTTGCCACGTATCAAGTGAAAAAGAGAGAGGAAGTGGCAACCAAGAGCTGAAACTGAAAGACTGAGATAAATGTGTACATGATCACATAAATATACGAAGGGAAAGACAAAAAAAAAACATGACTAAAAGCTCTATATAATCAAACCTGGCAATTTCCATCACCCTCCATTTGCAGTTCAGCTAAACCATATGTGTTCAACCTGAATTAAAAACAAAATCATTACATGCCTACATAATCAAAATCATAATGACTGGTTTAGTTTACAGATAGATTATTCCTTTGCATAACAAATAAATTTAGAGAAAATCTTAAATAGATGAAAGCATGGCTCATAAGACTATAACAAAAAAAATTCAATGAGCTATACAACAACGGCAAATGATAAAACAATCTAATTCAGTATGAGGAGGCTTGTGATAGACTCACAACCTTTCAGAGAGGCGCTCATGATCTAATGATGCATCATTGACATCAGGTATTTCTCCATTAATCCGTGGAGTGTGCTGCCAACACAGTTGATCATTTCAGCACTTACATAATCAACTATAACAAGCAACTAAAGACTTATATTTATCATATAACCTTAATAGATAGGAGAAAAGAAACATATAATGAATAATGAAGCAAGGAAATAAGTAACAAGTAATTGCCACAAGCATACAAATTTTTAGGATTCAGCAATGGATTTGACCTAGTAAGCAATGGCTCAATTCCCACAATAAGATATAAAAGTGCAAAACAGAAGACTTTCACTGAATGCGTAAAGGGTGTACACTACATTAATTAGTCTTGTGCAATGAGTAATCTCAAAGTAATGGTTACAGTACACATTATTAAACAAAACAAAAAGAGAGGCCTTGAGAATCGTACCGGTATCGAGTCCAAATGGGAAAGCCTCTTTCCAAGCATATGGTTAAGAGTAGATTTTTCCTCTTGTCCTAATATGGCTGCAATGGTTTGGTCATCCTCTGTATCCTGGATGCTGCTACTGAAACTCGAGCACGAGCTTGCACTTCCAATGCTGCAGCTCTCAGTCATACTATACTATCTAAATCAATAACAGCAAAATGGTCATTAGGCCACAAAACATGTGAAAATGAAGCACCCAAATGAACTCCACACCACTAGGAAAAGCTTATCTTAGAGGCTAGCAAATTATCAGAAATCACAATACTATGATCAATGAGTATACTAATACAAGGACAAGAAGGGAAAAAAAAATCTCATTTTGTTGAGCTTGTGAATTAGAATAATGCATACTCCACAGCCACGATCTAAAACCAAACCCAGATACAAATGGGAGGGAACAAATAACTGAAATAAGGAACACCCAACTAGCTAAAAACTCCAAAATCATACAAAAAATGAAACTTTATGGAATCGACCAACAAACTACCACTTGCTCAATTGATTCTGGGGGAAAATTGCCAACAGGAAAAGAAGCCATATAAGTTTGTATGCTCAAGATGTCAAATGAGGCACAGAGAAGCTCAAGAACATGATTATCTTCCATTTCTCAGCCACCAACCGAAACAGAAATTGAATAGAAAAAAAAGGAAACCAATCTGAATCAGCAGCAGGAAGGGAAAAAAGCAATACCCAGAAATGAAATCGTCGGTGGGTTGGAGAAGAATGAAGAAATCACAATATGTTTCTTCCTCTATAATATACCGGAGCTGTCTTTTGTAGGTAAAGTTGAGGTTTTTATGGACTGAATCAACAAGAAAGAAGAAGAGAAGAGCTGTAGCATATAAGATGGTTCCAATCTTTGTCAATTGTTCTCATAAATTGAACGAAGAGATTGTAATAAAACAAAAACAAAAATAAAAGAAAACTTACGCGGTTGGGTTGGGTCTGTCAGTCTGGGTGAGACGTGGAAGTCAAAGCCAAGAAAAGATAGGTTTTGGTCGCTAAGCTAAGGTTAACATGGTTTAGTCTTGGACTAAACGTCACGTGATGTTGTCCAGATAACTCTTGTTGATCTTTCCGGCAACACAAACATATACAATGATAATATTATTCATTTTTCTCATCTCATTTATGTAATTTATTCCAATTTACAATTCAATTTGGATAGGATCTTTCTTGTAGCCTTTTCTTTTCCATTTATAAAAATCATATATGTAATGTAATGGTGTGCTGTCTTTCTTGGCCAAATGAAACACTTTTTGTCCAAATCCAAATCCTTCGTCTCGTCGTGACCATTTCATTTTCTGTCAATTAGTTTAGCTTTACTACTATTTTGTCTTTGGTTTTTATACTCTAGGAGAAGGTATATAGTAATATTAGATTTGGGTGATAAAATGACTTAAATCTACCATGCGAGTTGGTCAGAATCAACTTAGATCAAATATTTTTGAATAAATTCAGAATCTCTAATTCAAATTAAAACTTGAAATCTTCAAAGATTTATTATTTAATCTACCATTAATTGATTAAAATAAGTACACATAGTTGTATCTTAAATTTAATCTTTACAAACATGATTATGATAATTCTACCTACATTATTTGTATATGGTATAAAGATAGTGATATATATGCGAAAACTCAATCCAATTCAAAAGTTCGAATTGATAGGTGGATGTCTTGTTAGTGCATCCGTAGCGGTTCGGGAGCGGACGTCCGGACGGCTCGGGAACGGACGAAGACGCTTGGGTGGACATGCTATGCGGACGACGCCCGGAAACCTCTCCTCGCTTGTCCTCGTGCTGTCGCGTGTCCCCAACGAGCTGCAAGTCACGGCGAGACCGAACAGACGTCAGGTCTATGGACCGTGCGTCCCACTTTGGAACCAACGTCCGTTCTGAGCCCGAAGTCTGTTCCCATTCCAAATTCGTCCGTTCCAATCGCTGAGAACGAACCCACCGTTACAAATGCTCTTATGTGTTCCATATATAATATGACATATATATTTATGTAGCCATGCATAATTTTTGGTAGGAAAAATATTTAACATGTATTGTAATATTCAAAAATAAATATTTTTATTACTGATAATGTTTAATATGACATTTGTTATCCAGATGAAATGGTACATGTGCATGGAATGCAACATTGTAATGTGTCCAAAAAAGCATGTGGTACAGAGGTATATGAATATGATTATTGTCCATGACAAAAACTGAGGATTGGGGGCCATCAACTATCTGTCTTTCTTTAAATTTCATTATGACCATTAGGGTAGGCCTTGTATATAATTCTTGTTAATAATGTGAGTCAAATCTTCGACACTGACTCAAAAGTTCTAGTTAACTATACCTTTATATTTCTTCGATTTCAAACTGTATTTGTGTAGTAAGGGCGGTAAGGGGGCATGCATTTTTTTTATATATTCCTAATCTTTTTTTGTTGTTCGATCTGATTGGATACATAAAATCTTCGTCTTTTAAAACGTAATTCGTAAACATAGATGTTATGATAGAGATTTGAGAAAAATGGATGCAAAACATAGTTGAATGCAAACAATTACGAGAATAAAAACAAGTTTGTGGTTCACTAGCATTAAATTGACTATATTCACGAACAGAGAGCGAGAGAACAATATATTGATAAGAAGAAAGCTCATTGGCTATGTTACAACGAGTAATATTTGTACTAATCTCACCCCTAAACTCAACCCCAAATAGCAGAGTAATGTTAAATAGGAAAGACTCATAATTCATAAACAATTAGGGAACCTCGCATGACAAGAATACTTGCTCCCCAAATCTAAAGTATTATGAAAACTCATTATACGAAACCTAAGCCCTAAGTAGATTCAAGTCATACAAATGTTCACCTTGACTTGAATCGTTTAACAACATTGCTCTCAACTAGTGTTGGGCATCTCCAACGTACTCCAACGACTTTTAGATGCATTAGACAATGTCTTCTTGCGTATACCAGTGCTATATGTTCCAGATGCATATATTGGTTGTTATATGTCTCTCCTCTCCTCCATATACTAGATCTCCACCTTGACTTAAATCCCCTCATAGGAATCCTCTTGTTAACAGTGGACCCGAAAAAGCATATGATACAACCTTTTAAAAGCCATAGCGATCCATATGCCTCCAACTATAGGAGTTCTTTAACCGAATCGTCTTTGCTGCCACCGTATGGCAGCCTTGTTTACCCCCTGTCTTACCCACTGGATCTGATAGCGAGGGAGGAAATCCATCAGGTCGCCAATATCGTCCACTATAGGGTGCTGGTACCCGTCCAAGACTCTCCGCTCCAGGTCATGCATCAAAAGCTTCTCATATGATTCCGCCACCAGCTTCTCA
>JAYMSU010000276.1:0-15543 GCA_036897765.1 Erodium chrysanthum | reverse complement strand
ATCTCTTACACGTTACATCCTCTTCTCTGCTCTGCTCTAATGTTCTTGCAACTTATAATGTAACTGAACAGTTAGAAACTTAGAATGTGATGTTGTATACTTTTATTGCTTATGGAATGCTGATTCTGATTAATGAATGCTGATATTGATGATGGTGGTGGAACTGAAGATGACCGTGGCTTCTTTGATATTTGAGACTTATATCCAAGTCTATGGAAAACTTTTATGAACTTATGTTTATGTTTAGAACTTCAAAAATCATGAGTATTATGATTTTGTGACATAATTTCTAATTTGATGATTTTTGTGCCTTTGTCATGGGGTCATGTGTGTTACTTGAGCTAGATTATGGAATTATGTGTTATTTGAACAACACTATATTACATTTTATGAATTTGTTAGTAGAAAATATTGAAGCTTACGCCTCTTGAGGCGGAGGGAAAACTCCTCGAGGCCCGTTTTCGTGTTTTTAAACCTTGGAGGTAATGGCGGAGAAGGTTTAATAAAATTGATCTGATCATGCTATAGCCAGTGTTTTCTGTAGAATTTTGTGTGCTTGGTGTATAATTGGAACTTTTGTGGTTGAATATCTAACTGCCATTTACTTTGCGAGTTTTGTGCTCATCAACTTTCTGATTCCGTTCTAATTTCTAATAGATTGTTGGTTCAACTGTAGCCTTAATAGATAATTCTCCCGGATTCATTCAAGCTCCTTCGCTCCCATGGTGACTCTCTCTCCCTCTTTCTCTACATACTGTATATGTAACTGTATATGGATTTGTATTTCAACTTCTGTTTCTCTTGCCAGGAGTCACAGGAACAATCTCCATCACTTGAAGCTTCCTTGAAGCTATTGAAAGGCGAGAGAGATGAGCAACGCCTTGCTGGGCTTCTTCTTGTTACGAAATTCAGCAAGTCCACCGATCATGCTTCTCTTCGCACTATTTACGATGCTGTTGGGGCTCATTTCCTTGACCGTCTCTTGCTTACCGGTAATTCCTCTTTCTTGTTTATTTACTTTCTCCATAAAATATAGTGGTATGAAACTTGAAAACTGTTAACTTCTGTTTTGCTAGGAATGGGAAAGGGAACTACTAGTGGTGGTGGAGGTGATAATCGTGATGCTTATTTGCAGCTATCAGTTACGATACTTAATGCATTATGTCGTGTTCCCGAGATTGCATCTTCTGAAGATATGGTTTCAAAGGTTCCGCTGATACTGGACGTTATGTCAAATGAGTAAGACTGATTCTTTTTGCTTGGGTGTGTTCATGAATTCACATAACATGTTGAATATTTTTATTTTTAGCAGGGCCGAGCTAAAATTTGGAGTTGATTAGTTGTTGAATTGAATCCATGAACTTACCATTATACATATTGTAGGGGAAAATAAGCATGCAAGTTTTGATTAATTTAAATTTTCTTAAGATGTATTAATTATGTTCAAAAAGTGAAATAAATTTCAGTAGAGGTAGAAATTCTTATCAAAATTATTTGAATAATAAAGATGTTCTTATAGTTTATTTAAGTGTGCTATAGTCATTCATTCTATTTATTGTATAATGTGCTAGACGATGGAGAAATATATATAAAATGCCAATTGCTTGATATGGATGATTCTAAGAGATGATTTGACTTATAACGGACAAGATGCGAGGGTAACTTTGATGGTTTCATAGTGTGCAACATCTGTTCCTGGCAAAATTATGTCTTACATGAATTGAATGAGCAAGGAAATGTTGGATGGATGTGGTTGAGAAACGACGTAAGTCCTATTACATGATTAAACCTTGTGACTTAGCATTCTTTTGTCCAAGGATAATCAATCATCTACCTATCTTTAGAATTGATTACTTCTAGTAGCCATTTCCATTTTCAGCGGCGAACTTGTTGTCTTGCTTGATATGGTTAGTGAAACTATGTATGTTCTGTTTGAATACACAGATCAGGTTCACATACTCTTGAGGATTGCTACGAATTTCTGCTTTTGGTATCAACTGCTTGCGAAAGTGGAGTCAAGCTGTTGTATGAATCTGGAGGCATGAAAGTTCTAGCTTCCCAAATGCGCACTTTTCTTAATGGTAGTTAATTTTTTTGACTCTGTTGCTTTGTACCCGAATTCCATTGGCATATGCTTATTACAATTTATAATGCGAGTGAGATACAATTGTCATGGGTAGCAAATATTTTCAGGTTCTCATGAGCTGGAGCTTGCCATGAAACTTCTTAAAGTGGTAATAAGTAAAGTGTCTCTGGATATCATCCAGCACGACTATCTAGCAGAGCTGTCAATGACGGTAGGCTTAAATTCAAACATGTTCATTTTAACATCACTGAGCCTTGTTATTTTCAATTTAAAAGTGGTATGAACTTCTATCAGATGTTTCAGCTTTATCGGTGTATAGAAATTTTTTAAGCATCTCATATTTATTTTAGGTGGTTACTATAGCAAGGCAATTTGCTGTGCTGCACAATGCCCTGAAATTTGAAGCACTGCAACTGCTCTCTTCCATCCTTTCTTCACAAAATTCGGTATGCTTTTTTTCTTTCCTTTTTATGATGTGCTTGTATCAACAAAAAAGTGGCTAATATTAATCCTTACTAACTGTAATACAGTTTTGTTAAGTTAAACAAATAGAAGCTCCTTCAGCTCTTCTAGTGGACACCATATATATATTAAGTTTTTGCAAAATGTAGAGTTGTCTTCATGTTTTTTATGTCCTAACTCAGTTTTGATATTAAATTGTTTCTTAATTTAATGCTTCTTGAGCAAAACAAAATTTGCAGTTTTGATTGTTTTTTTTTGGGTAGAAGATCCAATTTGAGGCAATTACTAGAACAAATCATACATCTCTGACATTAATCGTGATTCCTTGTACGCTACTTTGTTTTTATATGCTAATCTTGGTTGAATTGTGCAAGTTAAAATGTTTATTTGTATCTGCCGATCACATCATATACCAAGTTTTACGTGGCTGTGAAATTCCTATTTGATTAATCATTAACCCATTACTTCTTATTTTGTTTCTGTTTCTGCATTCCACAAGTGTGGCACTCATTGCTAGACTTGCTTAATTGTTTATAGTGTTTTGGGGACAACATTAGAAGTAATAGGAGCATAATTCACAGACTGCAATTAAACTGTAATTCCTTGCATCCATACTGTAGCATATATCTTAATGCTTTTCACTAGACAATTATAACTGATTATGATATTTTTTTTTTAATTTACAGGCACAGATACATGACGCTCTTCGTGCTATGCCCGATAAAAATTGGTCAGTGTATATGCGTGTTGGTGTTGTGGCTATTTTACAGAACCGTGTAGGTAAGTTGGACCATTTGGAGCAATGTCATGCATTTTTTATTTTTCAATATCTATAATTCTTTAAAATAGTGATATAATTTGTTTCGTTCAACTAAATTAATCAAGAGTTTTGTCCATTAAGTTGCAAGATTACAATTATTTTCTTTATAGTTCATGATACATAATTGGAAAAACTGGTCCTTCCTTTATCACCTATACTAAATTTAAAGCCACTGATACTTTACATATATTTTTTGCACATGTGCAAAATTCTCTCTTCACATCCTTATCAATACTCCTATGTTGCATTTGATAATGGGTCGCAAGTGCCTATGCATTTTATGAGTGTAGAATCTTTTCGAAAGGCATAGTAGAGCTTAGTATTGGAAAACTCTTTACCGGAAAATATGTGACAGTAGGGTATGCATATCCTCACTGGTGATTGCCCATTGTTACTAGGACATAAGAAATTTTTCCTGTTTCTCCTCACCGTGTTTCTGAGCTCATTCGGTACAGACCATCCAGTTGCATCTCTTATTATCTCCTGATATCTGAGCTTTCGGGACATGACAATAAGATCAGAGTCTGTCCCGAGAATCGGACTGATAAGAGGTTTGAAGGACTTACAGAATCCAAACATCACGAGGGCAGTAAAATCGTTTATGCCACTCCAAAAGTTCTATACTAGGTGTGATAATTCTTGAAGTTTAATCCTCCCTTAAACCATAAATTATCCTCTGTTTTATCTGATTCATTGAAGTCTAATTTTTTTTATCCGTTTCTTTAAGGCCTTTGTTTTTATCTAATTGAGATTCATTGAGAGAGAATTTTGATTTCCACCCAACTCCTGAACATTAATATTCTGCTCGCAATATGAACTGATTGACCCTGATTTTTTTTATACGACTGTGATAGTTAAACTATGGTAATTATTATTGCACTACAAATTTGTTGTGAATCATGAACGGGGTAGATTAAATTATCAGTAGAGTTAGAAGGTGCCATCTTACTTGTACAGTGATACTATGGAAATTTATTAAAAGATGGCATGTAGTTTTAACAATATCTTCACAACGATATTCTCATTTAAAGAATATGTGGTTAAGTATTGTAGGTTATGGCTAACCATTTTATTTTTTGTTCAGGACCTGCTGAAAAGTTGCAGGCTCTCATTCTTGCAGAGGCTATGTTATCAATAATTGGGAAGAGGTGGCTTATCGATCAAGTGAATTTACCTGACGTACCGGACTCTTTTCCAACTGACAGGTATTCTTAATAGGTCGCCGGTGCATATTGTCTTTGAAACATCATTATGAGGTATCATGTGGGTAATTTCTGTTCATATTCTTGTACAGGTGCCTTTTGCTTGTCTTGGAGACATCAAAGGTTGAAATATCTGTCCTGCTTAATGACATTGACTACCTGAAATATGAAGCTTCTAAGAGTACTTCGTCCACCGCTGATTCCATTATGTCAAAGCAGCAAAATTTGGCTATTTCCTTTTCGTTGGTAGAGAAGATAATTCAGCTGATCTCAGAAGTTGGTGGAAACGAAGGTATGCAAAGTACTTTATAATTTATGTACCATGTGATTTTTGTTATAAAGAAAGCTATATATTTTTGTAATTTCTATCTTTGGTTTTCAATATTACATGACACATTTGTTATGATTTAGGTGCCCTCAACCATTAAATTTATTTGGCAATCAGTTCATCATGATTGTAGGAGAAATTTTTAGTTTTTCTGATTTGGTTTACTCCTGGATACTAGGGTTTGGTTTTGTTCTCTTTCTTTGGCCTTCAGTGTTTTTCATTAAAGGAAAAAAACTGGTTCATATTTATCTAGCAAGGTTTTGAGTGTGGATGTATGGCTACAGGCCAGCTACTTGTTTATGCGTGTACATTTTCTTCATAATAACTATCTTCCGGGTAGTTCTGTTTTTGAAATACAAATATTGTCTTTCAGCACAATTAATGAGCTAGTTAAAGAACCAGTTACTTTTTGTATATGATTGTACTTGTTTAATTGATATTTGATTTGTTGATCAATTACAGATCTACTTACTGAACGCGCTTTGACAAAAGTTTTCTCTGCACTGAACGAGACAATGAATTTTGTCTTAGAGCATTTGAAAGATGCAAAGGTATTGAGTTTTGGTGACATAGGAATTTATTTTACATCTGCAGTATTTTTTAAAAGCATTTAAAAAATTACTATATCTTTCCCATATTAATAATTGTTAATTTGGCAGGATCATGAACAGAAAAAAGGAGCTGACCTTCTTGCATCAGTGAGGATTATTGGAAGGTATGCCTTTATTCCCATTCTTCTACTCTTTTTCTCCCTTTTTAGTGAAACATATATTCAAATGGTTTGCGGGTATTCTCTCGATCCGAAGTTGAATGTCATTTTCTACATAACACATATTAAGAAAATGCAGTTAATATATTGACTCTATTCACCTGATACTCAAGGATGTGATACAATATTCTTTGATATTTGGCCCATCATAAAATATTCTTCAATTCTCGTCGCTTAAATCTTATTTGTAACATGTTTTTTGAAGACCAACCTAGCTAAAAGTTCATGTTGATGATCGATCCCGCACTCTTATGTTCAAGTCCATTATAGTTTTACACATAATACATGCACATCCCCACCTTTTATACCATGTTTCAGTTCTTTTAACATTCTTTATATTAGAGTGGCGGCTAGGATTGGAATGTGTGGCCACTTGATCTACAAGGCTCTGTTATCATGTTGAAGGATAACAATGTTAATTGTTATCTATTTGTGATCTTGTTGTTTTTATTGAAGTATTCCACTATCATTGTGCACATGTTGTTATATCACATCTGAGTGCACACTAAATGTTTTACATGGTTTAGAAAGTATACCAGTTTATTGGTATGCTTCATAGTACACCTTTTCCTTAGTAAGAGGTTCAGTGTTCAAAACCCAGTGAGTCCTTGCCCTGTGGGAGGGGTAGATTAGGAGTTAGGTTAGGATTTACTGCTTTATGTGCTGATAAAAAAGAAATCAAAATTTTCTGCTCAGTTTTTGTTTTGTTTGTTCTAGCTATCTTGCAGAGGCACCAGTTGCATGCAATGAGAAGGTCAGAGAACTCCTAGGGTATATGCTGTCAGTTGAAGGTGAAGATGAATCAAGGTTGTGACTGCATTGACCATATTACACGTTCAATCTACTGATAACTAATTTTGTGTGGGTTATTATACATTCTAACTGACTTTTGCCCTACTTTGTAAATGGCAGCCCTTTTTACTCTGTATGTTTTCTGCTTCCACTGCTGTGTCAAATTACAATGGATGTTGATGGGTGCAGAGTGCTAGTTTCTTCTGGAGGACATAAGGCTGTGAGTATAAATTCCAAAGCTTAATGTTACATCAAGTTGTTTTTTGCAGGTTGCTTAATGTCAGTGATTTTGTTCTTTTGCAGGTTGTGGAATGCCTCATAAAATTAATTGAACCTCATGGTCCTATTGTTGGCGACAATGGTTGTATATTCCTGGCATGTGATATAATCATGAATCTTCTTTTGAAGGTAATGTCAGTCACATAGCTTCCTAAAATTTATATTCATGCTTGGTTGTTCACAAATCTGTTTCTTTTCAAACTAGAGGGGGCAGGTGCAAGTTCCACTCGATGAAACAACCGTCGTTAATCTTTTGAGAGCACTGGCGTATTGGACAGGTATGATAGTAATAAGTCATAGTTGTTATATTCACACTGAATAAGAATTCATCAGTTTTCTTAGTTGTCTTCACTTTTGTATATAACGCACAGTATATTTTGCCAGTGCAGTAAAATTGGAATGTCTTGTAATGTTCAATAAAAATAATATTTTTCCCATTGAATTTTATAATTTTTGCTTGAAACTTAATGTTGTCTTTCAAAAATAAAAAATCATTATCTGTCCTACGGACTAAATAGAAAAGGGGAACAATTAATAATATGGTATCTATTTTATCTATTAATGCCCTGAATTCATGAATTTAAATGTATAAATTACATCAAGCCCCGATTATTTACTTTATCCAGATTAAGCCTTGAAAGTTTTCGCATCTCATTTGATTTTAAAGTGGACGTTCTCAGACTAGCTCCTTTTCCTGTTGAAGGGCTGGGTAAGGTAGGGTTGTCTAGTTCTTCAACACTTCCTCCTACTCTGTATACCCAAACACAATTTAACTATAAAAAATGAAGGCAGTCAGAACAGCGTGTTTATGCATTTCCTGAAGTTTCTATCTATGGATTTTGCTTTTCTAGAAGTGAATTCTCTCACTCACATGCACGTGCCTGTTTTGTTGCACATTAAAATTCTTGTAAACATACATGCATCTTAATTTAAACTCCTGTATGCGGTTTTCAGGGAAGACTAACGACCAATCTATTCATGCAATGGCTTCGAGTATTTGCGCATTAATATTTGATTACACATCGGAAGATGCTTTGCGGAATCATCCTAATTTGAGCAGTAGCTGTCTTGATATACTGATCCAACTCATAGCAAGAAGTTTAGCCACATCCCGCCAGGTAGTTTATGACATTTATCTCAACATTTGTGGCTTTATGATGGTTATAGTGTCATAAAATGATGTGCAAAAGAATGTTCAGTTTGAGTCTGACACTAGATTGATATGGGTCTTCATATTCTAGTTGGATTGTGTATATTCTAGTATGTGTTGCTCTTCATCTTACAAGTTACTGTATTGAACGTATTGCAGGGTATGCGTGGTGATGATGAAGGAGATATGGATCTTCTTGACATCGTGGTTACAGGTTCATAAATCATCTCTCATATCAGAGCTTTTGCGGACCTGAAATTTCAACCGAATCAAACATTGAATAAACATGTTTTCTTATGTTCCTTGTGGTGTAAAGTATGTACTATAGAAGTGACTACATAATATGTTTTTTTATGTGGTTCAGGTTATTCGGGATGGGCGCGTCAGTTTCCCAGCATAAAAGAGGCTGTAGAGAATGGGAGATAATTTGATTACCATTGATGAATGCTGCTGTCAATTTTGATCTAAGTATTACCTTGATGTACAATAGCTACAAGGAATTCGATGTAGTTGTCGTCGTGCTTGGCCAGCTTGGATATGCTGTTTGAAATCATAGGACCAGGTGAAAACTGTTCCGTTGCTTGGTTCTGAATTTACTATCACACCCAGGGCAAGGGATCAAGTGCGGTCTTTACACATCTGAAGTATGATAACAGGATTGTGCATTTACATATCTGAAGTTAGGATAACTGGTCGATTTTCTTTGCACTTGGATCTGTAATTACCATCTCTTTTGCTGCTTAATGTTGTTTCTGCTGCTAGTACATGTATGTTTCCATATGCAGAGACAAAAAATTGCCATCTTTAGTTGAGACAATTTACAGATGAAATGTATATGATATCTATCTTGCTTTTCAGTATCTCAGACAATGCTCTTGTCACATTTTTATAGGGTTGGGACAAGTGGGGTTATTCATTACTTTTGATCTACGAATTGTGATGCTGTTTTATATCTTGTATCTTCCATTTGACTTGATTCTTGCCCCTCCCTGCTTCCACGATGCTTTTGATTATTATATTAGTCGTTAATAAGTAGATGGTTTTAATGAATTAGATTTCTCAATTATTAGGGGTTCTCATGTTCGGCTAACTGATCCCTGACACCCCAAAGAAAATCAAAACGGAACTTTTGGTGTGACACTGCCATCGTCCGAAGAAATCAAATTATAGACAAGACAACTTGTGGCAACAAAACGGGAGTTGCAATGTGGGACGGAGAAGACCAAGAGTTTGACGGAAAATGATGGAGACGATGTTGGAGTTGGGAGGATCAGTTTAAAGATGATAGAGAATCGTCTTTCAGATCTCTAGTTAATAGAGCTCTTGAGTTTGACTTTCAACGAGAGTAATATATGTTTTTTTTTGTTTCATATTATTAATACATAAGGACAGTGACAAAAGAGTGCATTTATGTTTCAAACTATACATACAAATACATTCATGTTTTAGGAATAGTTTCGTCGTAAATGCACCTCCATCTATAACGGTACATCTAATTAAAACATGAGGACACATATCTACAATAACTTAAACATGAGAGCCTTGAATCATACAAACCCAAAACATAATATTCTTTTTTTGTTATTTCTCCTAAATTATAATCATTAAGAAAAGTCTATAATATTAAGCAACTAAGTTCCAGTTCTTTGTTTATTCCAAGTTGTCATCTTATAATTATGAAGAAGGGCGTTGACTCTACCAAACTCCTATCATGATCATTATCTGCCATAACGATAATTAGGACATAAACAAGTCTTGGCTCATTCTCTAACCACTCTCCCTCACCAACCCAAAACCCAGAACTTGTTTCTTCTTCTATCTCTCTCACCTCTGCACTGCACTGCACATATGTTCTCGTGTTGACTTGACATTGTGGGAGAGAAAGAGAAGATGGGTTGTGGGAATTTGTTCTTCCCAGCAATCATAACCTTCTCAGTGACTGTAATCACATACAACATCCTCATCTCCGCAAATGCCCCTCTCAAGCAGGACTTGCCGCTGTCCTCGTCGCCGATCCTCGTCGACCCGGTAATCAAGATGCCGGAGGACAGATCCACCAGGAAGCGGCTCTTCCACACGGCGGTCACGGCCTCCGATTCGGTCTACAACACGTGGCAGTGCAGGGTCATGTACTACTGGTTCAACAAGCACAAGGACGGACCCAATTCCGACATGGGCGGCTTTACCAGGATTTTGCATTCTGGGAAGCCTGACCAGTACATGGACGAGATCCCCACTTTCGTCGCCCAGCCACTTCCCTCTGGCATGGATCAGGTTATCTCTTTCAAATGGATTCTGGGTTTACTTGCTTTTGTCTTTTGGTTGCATTAGAAGAAAGGTTCTTAGTTGAAGAATCAGTAGGACTGAGCTTCTTAAGAATATGTGTTCAATTAAACATAAATTGGGGTTTGCTGGTTTGGGCATGTGCATTATGGTGAGTTTAGTAGGTTAGGCACAATGAACAAAGGCCAGGATTTCCAAGAGAGGTAGGTAAGAGTATGCCTAAGTTGACATGGGAAGGGGAAATGAGCATGACTTAAATGGCGGAGATAGCATTCAATAGTGTTGAGTGGAGGAGGAAAGTACTAATAGAAGATCTCAATGAGTTCTTATTCCGTCACAATTTATATATCCCACCCGACTTTGGGAGATGACTTGATTATTGTTGATAGCAATCATCACGTGATTCCTTTTCCTCGAATGGAACTCAAGTAGTTTTTTTGTACCTTCAAGTGTTGAAACTAGCAAGATAAGTTGTCCCTAAGTGGAAGTGATTAATGAATTGGGAAATTCATCTTAAACACTAGGGAAATCTTTTGTTCCTGTCAACTGTCAAGTATTCATTAGTTATAGTTCAGAACAGTGACAGTTATTGTTCATACCATCTTTGTTCTTTTGGCTTAGATATCCAATTCAGCCATCAGGTTCATGACGTGGCCATTACTCAAATTGGCTTCTTACAGATTCTGTAATGTCTAGAACAACCTAAACCCTTTCAAACTAATTTGCTTTAGAAATCGAGCAATTTAATTGCTGATGGATTATTGTCTCCATCCGTACTTAAGTGTGATCTAAAGTCAAATCGTGTACTGTATTGTAAATTTTGTTGGTTATAAACTCAAAATTACTACTGTTGCAGGGTTATATAGTCCTCAACAGGCCTTGGGCATTTGTGCAATGGCTTAAGGAAGCAGACATTCAAGAAGAGTATGAGAAACCCAACTCCTTAGCTTCATCAAATATCACTTCTTATATAACGTGTGGGACTTTGCTTGTATCCAGGTACATTCTGATGGCGGAGCCTGACCATATTATTGTGAAGCCCATACCAAACCTATCTAGAGACGGACTTGGAGCAGCATTTCCGTTCTTTTATATTGAACCCAAAAAATATGAGTCAGTTCTCCGGAAATTCTTCCCTGAGGATAAGGGACCAATAACCAACATTGACCCTATAGGGAATTCCCCTGTCATCATTGCAAAGGTAGGTATTTGGTTGCATGCTCCTATTCTTTTTGCCTTGTTTGATCTTTTTGGGATGTTGTTAGGAATCTCTCATGAAGATTGCCCCCACTTGGATGAATGTTTCCTTGGCGATGAAGAAGGATGCTGAAGCAGACAAAGCTTTTGGTTGGGTGCTTGAAATGTGAGCTTTCCCCTAATGAACTGAAAACCTGTTAACCTCATAACAACTGCTTGCTCAGGTTACCTTTCTTCATTTGCTGTCATGAATGCAGGTATGCCTATGCCGTTGCTTCTGCCGTTCATGGTGTTGGTAACATCTTATACAAGGATTTCATGCTTCAGGTGGATAAATTTATATGCCTCATCTTTTTAAGTTCGATACTGTCGTGATGCAACTATTTGATCTTCCATCCAAACTTAAAAGGGGGCTTTGAGTTCCATATGCATATATTTAAGATCTATATGTTTATAACAACACTAAATAACTTCAAATTTTAATTTTAGTGAAGGATTGTTGTCATTTAACGTTAAAATTCTAATAGAACTTGACGGAATCACTAACGGTGAAAATTTTGGAAACTTTATTGGCTCCCAAAGACATTTACCAGATGCCAGTGCAGTGATGTGAAATCAGCATATACATTTATGTAGCCGAGTGTAATTTACCGACTAATTTATCCTGAAACCTCTTCTTTTTTAGTTAAAAACACATCAGCCATAGGGTAGTGAAATTGTCTTAGTAGTCAGTCACTAGTAAATGATCTTTTAACTGCATCATAGTCTATGCTGCATTCCAGAAGAATTCTGGACCATGCTCCTTTTTGCCAAATGGAAAGGGTCTTGGTTGAATTCTTGTAGGAGATGGTAATTGGTATCACTATTTTTTATGTATAAAAAATCATGTCTTATCTTTTCTCAACATAAATTAATTTGACCTTTTGCAAGATTGTAGCTGAATGTCTTGTTGCAATATCACGATATATGATTATATTATTTCCAATTTCTCATTTATATTCCTTGTAGCATTAATGTTACTTTTGTGTTTCATGATATATTCAGCCGCCTTGGGATACAGAAATAGGCAAGAAGTTCATAATTCATTATACCTATGGTTGCGACTACAACATGAAGGTACACTTTCCTTCTGTTAACAGTGTTCTCTTCAAATTTATGTTTGGTTTTATTCAAGGAGAAACAAACAAATGGAAATTTACCTCTTAGGACCTATACAGTTTTTGTCAGCTGTTTCTTCTCTAAATGTATAGGAAGGAGATCAGGTTATCCAACTAAGAACTTTAAGTTGACCATTTGAAAGAGTAGAAGATTAAAGGCAAGATACAAGGCCATTAACAATCATTATTTAATGTGATTCAGCTTGTCATTTATGCTAGTACAATTTGAGTTTGATAAGTTTAATTTGTACATGAAAATTATTAAATTTGTTCTGTAATGTATTTGGGAAAGGGTCATGTTGAGTGCATGCTCCAATACACGAGTATACAAACAGAGTGATGTAGTGTTGTGATTTGTCAAACAGGGTGAGTTAACATATGGGAAGATTGGAGAATGGAGATTTGACAAGAGATCTTATGATCAAGTTGCACCCCCGAAAAATCTTGCCATGCCTCCACCGGGTGTTCCAGAAAGTGTGGTATGATTAAATTCGTTTTCGTTAAAGATTGATTATGAGTTTTAGCAGTATAGTTTGTTCTTTGAAAACTCTTGCGAACGTTGCAGGTTACTCTGGTGAAAATGGTAAATGAAGCGACGGCTAACATTCCAAACTGGGGATCTTGAAGATGAGATTATTGATGTGCATGCATCTAAAGAAAGCTGGTTATAGAAACTACACAGCATACAAACAGGAGATAAATGCAACTGAAATATTTTCTATCATTCCAGCTGCTGCAGATGAAGTGTACCTGTCAAAAGAATTTAAATTTATTGATCCCTTGATAAATATTTTCTATCAGCTTAAGTTGGCTGGTGAGGTGAGTTGAGTTTTAACAAAATATCATGACTTGACTTACCGATTAATCATCGGAAAATCAAATATATATCATCTGCATCAGCTTGTTCTTCTTCCCTCTTCCTTGCCCAAGAGTCAAAAAACGATGTTTGCATTTCAAATGTGGGTCATGGAATCAATCATGTAACAAAGTAAAGTAAAAAATAAAATAAGAGAGCAATGTGTTTTTCTTGCTTTCACATCCTCTTATTCCTTCACAAGGAGCAGACCCTACCATCCACTTTGTTGACCACAATCACTTCTTTTCTTTGGATGTATTAATTATCTTATTGAACAATACATTACATGTAATGTTGTAATGTGATTTCTGGGTAAACGGACAAGAGTAACTATGACTCTTTTAAAACATCATCGTCATCAAAAAAATACATTACATGTAATGGTATGAATCCATTTGGAAATGCCTTACATGTAACGTGTCGAATCCCGTCCGTTGGACCGGACTCGACGCTCAAATCCACCCCATTGTAGATGGTATAAGGGTATGAATCTATTTGGATATACCTTACCTGTAGGCAAAATTATTGGAGTACACTTGTTTTCAAACACTAGCAGCGGAAATTACGGTGGGTTTGCAGTCCATGATTGTGGAAATGAAGCTATCATCTTTTCCACCGCGAAAGACCATTTTCACATTGAGGGTGTTTGTGTCCAAAAACATACACTTTCCCCAAAACCAGTCCACAGAGACTAGAGACAAATAGAAATAAATGTTTACTTACTGTTCTCTGATGCTGACTTACCCTTAACAAGCATCCAATCCAACGCTCACTCTCTTCTTCTTCTTCTTCAAAGCACTAGGTATTGAAGAGACTGGACCAGCATCGCCTCTCATGATGATGAGGATGAGGTGTCACAGCACTAGGTCGCTTATGCTCTTCTCCCTTCTTGCCACATTTCTCTTCTAATTCCTTGGAGCTTGGAGGTTTTCAAACGCTACCACCCATTTCAGGTATGTGCTATACTATACCCTGTTTGTTTCCTGAGAAAATGTACAAGAGTAAAAGTGGGTTTCTTTTCTTTAGTTTTAGTGTCATTTTGTAAAAAGGTTGCATTTTTCTCCAAAGGGCATTTCTTCTTTAACTACCCACTTCAGCTATTTTCATCCTCCTTGTTTCCTGAGGAAATGTAGAACAGAAAAGGGGTGTAATTTTTTTTCATATAAAAGAAATTACATTTATCCCCTCAAACTCAAAAAGGGTATATTCTGATTGAGCTGGATAATGCTGTCAGTAAATGAGGGTTTCTTATCTCCTCCAAGGGTCAAAATTGTATCTTCTTACTGTTTTGCTCACCAACCAAAACAAATTTATGTTGCTCACTGCATTGTTACTGATTTTCAGAGGGAAGGAATGAAGGTGTGGAGATTCCATGGGGGACTAGGAGTAGGAGTAGGAGGTCAGTTGTGGAGACATACACTGATGAAGCACCGGCACCTATTTTTGAGGACTCAATTTCAAATCCTCTCCTGCTTGTGTTGGCTGCAAAGAGGACACACAGAAAAGACCCTCTCAATGGATTCAAAAAGTACAGTGGAGGTTGGAATATCAGTGAACGCCACTACTGGGCTGTAAGCATCCATCTTTCATTTTCTGCTTTGTCATTTCAACTTTTGTAACATAAATGATTCAGGAATAGAGTCATTGAGTTTGGAAGTCAACAGTTGAAGCATATGCATATGTGGGGTTTTCAAAAGTCTAATGGGATGGAATGTTGAGGGGGCAACATATGATTTTTTTTATAAGCAAAAAAAACACAGGGGGCAACATATGATTGATAATGTATCTAAATTCCGATTTCCAACCGATGTAACAAAATGCAACTGTCCTTGACAGTGTTACGGCTTGCAGAAATTTGTTCAAACAATGGTAATGACACATGCGAGCGGTTGAGTGTTGACTTTGTAACAAGTCAGTGTGTTGTTAAAAAATGAGTTTTTATGAGTATTTGGTGAAGATGATAGAACTAATTTTAGCTGGGTAACAAAATTTTGATATTATTCCTGATGTATGGCATACCGAAAATGAATTCTCGCTTTTAATGTGATATTCGTTGTTTGAACAACTTCATGCAAGGGATAGGATAGCTACACAAACCTAGTTTTACATCATAAAGCTTAATTTGGTAATTCACATTACAAGATCACCAATCTTTACCTGAC
>JAYMSU010000275.1:0-15558 GCA_036897765.1 Erodium chrysanthum | reverse complement strand
TGTAAGGTCAAGTTTATTTAAATTGTTCATAATTTATTTACGATTTCCAGTTGAGTTATATATATATATTTGAGAATATATATTGTTTATCCTGTTATTCTTTTTATTATAGTCTCGAAATAACCCCGTATTTTCCAACAAAGAATACTATAATTTAGAGACAACAACAATACTTACCTGGTCGGTTGAAAATTTTCAGATGATAAAATAAGTTAGGTTTAAGATCATATAAATCAAGACTATTTTGATTCAGACGTAATATACGACTGTGTTTGATCAATTTATAATACGTATCTAAATAATTATAATTTTACTTTCTACCACGAATAATGATTTTATTTAGCCACCTTACTCGTGATTTTTGCCAAGGATATTTTTGTTGGTAAGCCATCATTTGGGTTGAGATATTTGGATAGCATGCCAAAGAAAAAGAATGTTGACTAGGAATTAGAATTAGCGGACGACAAATGTTATTAGAATCCCCTTTCATGCCACTTGAAACATCATCCAACTTTAGGTATAGAGATTCGCATCTTTAATATGCACTCGGCACAGTACATTACTGTCTTCCGGTTCTAGTTTCAATACGCACGTTAATGTGTCGGCTACGTGCGTGCGGTTACGCTGAATCAGATCCCGCCCAGCCCAGCCCACGACATCGACCTTCTACTTGTCATTAATGCACCTCACACTCACAGCTTATGCATTAAACTACCCTTCATGTTTCTAATTCGGAGATCTTAAGGTCTCTTCCTTAATCATCCCAACCATTAATCTGGTCGCCGATAAGTGCTCCACACAAGCAATTTTATCCTACCACAATTCGGTTGGATAACACTATGTTTGTAATTTGAATAATTTAGGATATCACAAATAAGTTGAATACGTTTATGAATTTTATTTAATATGAGTCTCTAGTATCGGATCAAGTTTTCACAATTAAAAAGTTAATTTTATATAAGATCAATGATCTCAATATTCTTCCAACCTTTATATGTGAACTTACAATCTTTATATTCGATGTGAAATTACAATCTCAATACGCTCCCTCACATATCTCAACACTCCTCTTCATGTGTCATTTACACATACATTTTCTTCATAACTCCACCTCATGTGTCGTGCGTCATGGCCCCCTTTTGTTAGCCTTTATAAGTAGTTATTTTCTCTTATTTTTATTAAATGTGAGATTATAATCTCAACACTATGCCTCACATATCGTGGGCCTTGTCTCTTTTTCACGTGGGTCATAACAGGACCGGACTTCTGCAAATGCATTGGAGTTCATGGGGGTTGAGGCCGCCACAGGGAGACCCACGAGCACATGCCAAAATTGACATGACGTTGATACCATGAAAAATGAGCCACTTATATTGGATTGAGCTTCCACAACTAAAATGTCAACTTTGTTTGGGTGTGACCTTAGCCTTAATAAGTAGTTATTATTTTTTTTCTTTTTTCCGATGTGGGTTTATATTCTCAACGCTCTCCCTTACGTGTCGTGTACATGTGTGCTTTCTTTAATAGTCCCCTCACATGTAAGTTTTTTCTCTTCTGTGCATGATGTATAACATGGCTGGATTTCTACATATACACCAGAGTTCAAAGGAGGTTGAGGCATGAGGAGACCACAAACACAAACATAAATCAACCAACTCCGATACCATAAACTTTGATTTCAAACATACAATTTATATCAAGTCAGATTTACACGACTAATAAATCAACATGGTGTGAGATTAATAGTCTCAGCAATGTTACCCTTCTAATAGATTTGAAAAACAAATCCTTTGTATGAGTGCGGTTGACTTTTTTTTTGATCAGCGAAATATATATTTACATAAAAAAACTAGACCTCCCAAGACGGGAGGCTAAAAAAGGGAACAAATAATGCCATAAAAGCATTAAGATACCCTACCCTTGGCATGTACAGCCAAACATGAAACATACTTGGCTTATATCTTGCCTTACACAGAAACAAACATACGATGACAAAAAAGATTCAAACCATAGAGAAACAAAACACCAGTAAGCACACCAAATTTAGAACCTGCAACATATTGAAAGAAACTGCTACCGAGCCCTTAATATGAATCTTCTTATCAATAAGCACTCAGACAGCACAATATGGATCTCTTACCCATTCACCAAAAATTATCGAGTCCTTTTCTTCCTTTGATGTCGTAATGATCTCAAACAAAGCCCTCTGAATTCTTAGCACCGTTTTATCTGAGCCTTCCAAGGAGTGTCTACACCAGCTTGATGTTGAACACCTTTCTCCACGAAAATCTCATTGAAACTGCCTACAAGAAGCAATTGCCCTATGAACTCCGACGTTTATTTAGAAGTCTGATTTCGCATAAGAATATTGAGGACTATACATCTGCATATGAACTGGAAGACCATATGGTGGAGGTAACAAGCGGGTCATGGGCTGAACAAGTTTATCTCTAATACCATGTCAAAACTCGTTCTAACCCAAAAGCATACACTAACAGGTGGAGGGCTCAATATTATTAGAAGACCAACTACATTATATGTTTAATAGTTTTATACATTAATACACGTCTTAATGGGACTAACCCATTTGCGAGTTTAGATGTGAATCATTTAGGCATAGAGTTGTTTTCAAAAGAGGAGCAAACTAAGAAGAGAATAGAGGTGACACAAACCACGTATTTTTAAAAAAAAAACAAGATACGTATATTGTATTGGACATCGATAACTAAAAGATCAACATTATAGTTAGGTGTAGTTCTAGCTTTTTATAAGTAATTATTTTGTCCTTTTGGATCTGGCTTCCATAACTTAAAAAAATTTAAGTTGTTAGTTTGGTTTGGCTTCGGCTTAATAAGGTGTTCGATGTGGATATAGATCGATTGTCGGACAATGTAAGAATGTAAGGATTATCAACAAAGGTATGTTCAAGATTAGTTTTTATTTAGAGAAAGGAATGATCATTAAGCGGAGGACCTCGTTGAAATAATGAGGTCAAGTTTTAACAGGATTAACGATCCAGAACAAGCATGGTCTGTAAAATATAAGAATTGAAATATTTTTCTTGATGTTATTTCTAATATTCGAGACTTCCTTATATAAGATATTACAAGAGTAATAAAAAGAAACTAGGTATTACGTAATATTCTAACTTAATTATTGACAATCAAATCAATTATATTTATTTGATTTGATTTGATATCCTTAACACACTCTTTACTTCCTAACCTTATATAAGCAATTTTGGTTGATAAGTTTGTCCAATCCATTAAGTCAAATTATATAAGCAATTTTGGCAATTTGTCCATTAGGTTAAGTTGACATTAGTTTTGTTCTGTTCTGTTTTGGTTAAGATACGCCTGAGGAGGTCGGTTGCAGTTGCTAGGCGGAGGCTTGATTCGCACTGTCTGATGGTGATTATTTGTGGTAACCCCAGCATTGTTATTGAATCAGGAACTGAAGCAGAGGAGCCGAAGGAGCCGAACAGGCTTGCTGCGTAGGTTGTTGTTCCGCTTTGAGGCGGGTCATTAGTTCAGGGTGCTCCCCCAGGTTGCGATTCTAGGGTACACTAACTTCACTATCCTAAGTTGGCGCCCGTGACAAGCACCGACCTTGTTCTAGTCGTGCTAGATTCTCCCGTAGTAAGCACATAAGTGTCGATTGAGACATGAATACATAATCCATCTCAAACCTATTTTATTACCATTTATATTTGGTATCTTCTAATATCTCAACTTCGAAAGACATTTGTTTAATATCATATATGGAAACATTGGAAGCAAAAAAATGAGTCTTACCATGATCACTGCTTGTCAATATATATAAGCAGGTGCAAGGTTGAAAAAAAAAACGCATTTATCATGATGAAGTAAACTTTACGAAAAATGTATTCCATATGATCAATTGAAAATTATATTTTCATGACATAATAACAAACTGTTTTTATTATTACGGATCCTGACAATTTTGACTGATGTATTTCAATGTCTTAGTTTTACAAAAGTCTTCGAAACCCGAATGTTTAGGTCTGAATTCGCTTGTTTGACGTTTGGTTTTAAACTATTACAGCAATGTCTTGCGTACAGCCTTAAACGATATTGTCCTAACCTCTCACGTTTAATGATATCGGAGCTTTGCTCAGTTAACAGTAACATCAATGTCTCACATACTCGATAACACATCCTTCGGAAGCAAAAGGCTGTTACACTAGTAAGGAATCATCAAGCTTGCAATACAAGTTAGGGCATTGCTCATGAACCCAGCACACACATTTTGTATACCCAAGTTAGGGCATTGCTCCTACTAGGTTGAAGGAGATCTCATGTTCATGTTATACAATGAGATAAATGAAGGGAACAGCTCATAATCTTTCTCTCATACACTATATCCTCTTGACTTCAAAACCTGCTTGGTCAAGTCAACGCATTAGAATCGTAAATCTTCCATTGGATGATCCCAAAACGCCATTTCTTTGAGCTCCGTCGATCAAATAGTTGTTATGATTGACGTGTGGAAACATGACCAATTGTTTCCACATCATTTTGGCAAAAAAGCTTCCATGAGAGACCCAACTAGCAACCAAGTGATGCATCCAGAACAGATCATAGAAGACTTGGTGCCATCCTCTGTTGTTACATTTTGTTCTTGTTATGGAGCCTTGCAAGTTCCATGGAGAATGCAAAATGGCTCATATTCTAAGAATCCGGGTTAACTTGTAAACCTGCATAGACGAGAATCATGAATCCATATCAGATTGCAGGACGGTTTGCTTCAGCTTGAAGAAATAGTTTTGCATACCCAAAAAAATAGGATGAAGTGAGACATTTTTGAACATAAAGAAAATTATGAACTTTACAATCACTTAACCTACTTATGGATACAAACCCATGAAACTGTGCAGTGCAAAGAATCTAACAAAAGCTATATACCAATTCTCAAATCACCGTTCATCAAAATACTAGTTGCAGCTAGAACTACTAACCTGGGCAGTTCTACGAGGAAGAGGAACTTCTAAACAGTGCCGAAAGCCATCAACTCTATAAAGATAGAGACAGTAAATCTCAATTATAGTAAACAAAGATGCATAAAGCAAAATATTGGTAAGACATTCAAATGATTCAATGTGATAATTACATACCTTTTGGTGATTGTTCTTTGAGTGTATTGGTCATCATTTATAAGAGCTTGACCTCCATAACTTTTTTCATCAGTATTCAGTATAACCTGCACCAGTATGAAAATCATTCTCATGAGTGCAAGATCATGAGCAATGTTAAAGGCAACAAGAAAAAAAATTGACTACAAATTGATGACAAATAATCACTTACTCGATACTCTCCGGCTTCTTCTACACCCACCCTATATTTGTCATAAGAATCTGTTGGGTGAAAGTTGAATATGAAAAGAAGCGGACCTCTGCTGTAAGCAATTACCTGCATATAACAGGTGTTATTTTTCGAGAAAAAAACTACAGAGAAGTAGAGAACATTAAGTAGATTTGAAATCAACCTTTTATTTGTAAATTTTATTAAAACGGGTCATTTATATCAGGTCGGGCTTCTACAACTAAAAGGTCAACCTTGTTAGTTGTATGTGACCCTAGCCTTATCCAAGTAGATCTCTTACAAGTGCAATGAATAAAGAGAGTGCAAACAATACCTTGGTATCATCATTAACATGCTGAATTTTGGGTAAAGTTCTTGAAAGTACCCTTTGGTTTTCATCCAACTTCATCAAGTCCTACAAAAGAGTGATATTTTGGATTATCAAATCATTACTATGCATATCGAGTCTAGTCCCTAAATGACCATTTGGAAGTTCATGAGTAAGCTATAATAGTGCCATCTAGTCAAGTTCACTGCAAAACCAAGGAGAAACTGCATGGAACCTTATGGTAGGGGACAATTTGACAAGGGTAAATTAATAGTACACAATTCCAAAACTTCTATATGTAAAATTTATGGTAAATCGGAACCTTATCGAAGGAAAACAAATCGCGGTGCAGTCCTGCATCTGACAACAGTTCCCATCGACGATTAGCAAGTGAATACGAGAAGTTGTTGCTTGGCTGTGGGAACTCGACATTCTGCACATCAGAAGATCATTCAGCAGTTTTTAACGGATGAGATGAGTTTGAAAACTTAACTTTACATTGGAAAGTTGCAGTCTTGAAGTTTGGAAACATCTCAAACGTTAAAGTTGCAATCCAATGGCTATGATTAGAGTTCCCCTTCATAAGGGGAAGTAACTTAAGGGTCCTCACCTCTGGATGCCCAAATTCATTGCCCATGAAGTTGAGGTAGGCACGTCCTCCAATAGTAAATGTAATCAATCTGATCAGCTGGCTCACAAAAAATGGAAATATTAAAATTAATCGAATCAGAAAGACATTAATTTGCAATAAATCAAGAGCATTGCAATTATGAATTATCTCAACTCTAAATCCTCCTAGAGATCTTCTTGTCCAATAACACATAACTATACTAATCATGTGTTTTAATTGATAAGATAAGATAATAGTGACATACTTTATGTAATGAACATCCTCTAAGCAATAATTCCTCTGAGTCGGGAGATTGCTTCTTGATTTTACCAAACAATATCTCTGCGAAAGACTGCCCTCCAGATATGGACTGTCATACAAGTTTGTATTCACGAATGCATTAATCAGTTCAAAAATAAAAACCAAACCCATATCAATATTTCAAGATTTAGTTTTGGAAGTGCAAGAAGTGATTAAGGTGGATGATTACTTGATTATGATTTTCAGCATATATAAGCATCTTATCTGCATATTGTCTGTTGCCCACCAACGTGCTGACAATCTGCAATGTGAGCTTAGACTCAAATCAATTTCAAAATGGTAACATAAGAACAAGTGAAAACCAGAAAAGATGCTGAGAATGACCTTAGTCATGCTCCATTCATGGTCAGGAACATCTTGAAGATAAGACTGCCACATGTCCGGTACAGAGAGATTGACGTAGTAATCAAATCCTAATCCACCTTGAGAAGTTGGCTCACACAGTCCGGGATAAAGTGTGGCCTGAAGAAGGATGAGAAGTTTTATGAAATCCCCGAAAAAAAAAGAATCCATACATGATAAGCCATTTTTGTAGCAAGATCTGGGCTCACTTGCTTTGTAGAAGCATTGAGCACCAAACTTATGGTGCTTACCCATAAGATTGCTTACACCAGGGTTCGAACTCTGGTCCTCCATTGTGTTGGAGGGAGCCCTTAACCACTGGGCCAAGTGTATTACCAATATTAAAAGGCAATAAGATGTATTAGAACTTTATAGTAAATCAAGAACCACTTACATCTTCAGCAATGGTCACTAAATCAGGATAAAAGAAATGAAGTATGTCATTTGCCAAAATGAGGTACATTAATGCATCCTTGTCAACATATTGATTACAATACCTGCAATAAAGCAAAGATTATAGTAAAAAACAAGTCAGAAAAGATATGTTCACTTCTCAATTAAAAATAAAAGGTTTCAACAGATGGCTTACTCCTCTAAGTCGCCAGTAAAAGAAGCAAAACCATTGTGCGTGTACAACATTGATGAGAGAGAATGGAAGTTAAAGCCATCGACTTGATACTCGACAACCCACCTGCTTAATCATGAACCTATAAGCATTGTGCATGTGTAGATAACACACATTAGGTGCAAAAGAGGATGAAATAAGTAGCTTTACCAATGCAGATTAGAGAGAAGATAGTGTAGAACATCATGGTCTCCATATTTGAACATTCTGGTACCCCAGTATTTATGAAGGCCTCGCTTACCTATTTATGTGTATAAAAGACATTTATAGGTACAAGAAGATGGTAAATTCTTTGCCGGCCCACATATATTGATCAATTTATATGATAATTAAAGTTTACCGGTATGGAAGTAGCAATCATTTGATCCATCAAATAATGATAGCCCAACCATTTCATCTGCTGCTGAGTAGGAATGGACAATGTCTAAGAAGACCAGCAGCCCGAGCCCTTCAAAACAAAATAAAAAGACTACGTTATGGTTGAAATATAAGATAAATTATAATATTGATGTTATTATACTTGGTATAAAAGATAACCTATTTATAGGATTGATTATTAACTAGTGACAATACAATAGAGACTCAAGGCTATTGAAGTAGTTGGCTATCCATGTCACTCATTCATACTCCAATGCACCAAAATATTCTTGGGATTTTGTTTTTTGATAAGCCATTTTTGTACCAAGATTTGGGCTAACTTGCTTATGTAGAAGCAAGGAGCATCAAACTTATTCTTATCCATAAGACCTTTTACATCAGGGTTTGAACTCTGGTCCTCCATTGTGTTGGAGAGGGTTTTTAACCACTGAGCCAACTTGAGTTGGTAATATTCTCGGGATCTTAATCAATAATCATTGCATATGTTACTGTAATTTAAAATTTGTGCTTTCTTGAGACCAACTGAAAAGTAAAATAAAAATATGTTATGCAACCGGATATCACTTTTAATATTAGCTATATATAGCGCGTGCTATTAAAAGGAATCAGGTGAAGAATACTAACCATGTGCTTCATCAACCAAGCACTTGAAGTCATCAGGAGTGCCATATCTGCTACTAGTAGCATACAAGTTGGTGACCTGTGTGGCCATAAAGTTAATTGATTCACTTTTTGAACACGAAATAGTAAGATAAATAACTTAAGAACTAAAATAATAAAGATGTGGATAGAATATTTTACTCACTCTGTAACCAACAGTAAAGTAATCTTTATGCTCAACAACTCCAATCATCTGAATTGCATTATATCCAGCTTCCTTTACATGAGGAAGGACCTGTTATGATTAAACACATGGTGTCAAAATGAGGCAATGGATAGAGGGTAGAGGAAATATGAGAAAGAATCAAGCAATAGGCTTACATTCTCAATAAAATCATTGAAAGAAGAAATTTTTGGCTCTGATCCACTAATTCCAACGTGGCATTCATATATTCGTAAGGACTTTGGCCTTTTTGGGTGTGCATTTTTCCATTTGTAAGCAGACTCGGGAGGTGGTTCCCAGTGGATGGCAAAAGCCTTACCTCCCTCTGAACATAAAAGTCAGAATTGACATGAAGCAAATGTAAAACATGGGACACTGTTTATTAGATGAATGGGAAAAACATTTAAATTATTAGTTGGGTCTCTCTTTCTCTCAACTTCTGTTGGGCCTCTTTCTAATAACGACTGGAGTCATACTGTCAAGCTCCCAGTCCCATATTGAAAAGACGTGGATCTGTTTGCCACTTGATAAGCCACCTTGGGGCCTCCGCCTATCAGTTCCAGCTTTTACGTGGGTCGGGCCTTGACACATACATCAATCTATCTTATGTCTATAGGAATCACAAGTTTGGTGCTCTAATGTTTCTACATAAGCAAGCGAAACCCAAATCTTGATACACATTGCCAATAAAAAGGGTGAAATGACATATGACGATAAGCATATGAAAAGAAATTACCTGGGTCGGGTTGCACATAACTAGCCCAAGCAGGTACTCTTTCTAGAGGTCCATCAGGAGTGTTAAAATAAACCCTATACTTGCTTCCATGAGGTATACCCGGAAGGTATTTTTTCAACCATGCCTTCCTTCCTTTACGTATCTCTAGCCAATATGCTAAAGGTGGCTTCTTAGCACGAAACTTCTCTAGCCATTCAGCATCACAGGCAATGTTGAAAATGTCATATTCTTTTCCACTATCAATCACATCAGTTGGAGGCAAGTTACTTGGATGATCATTTTTGTGTTTTTCCTTCCAAGCCTTATGTCTGGTTTCTGCATCCGGTAATTCTTCCATTTCTTCCAATGTTTGAGGTCCATTAGGACCAAATATCTCCTCATACAGCTTCGCTGCGTTTTCAAAACGGGGTTCTCTTATAAAGCGATCTTCTCCCGGTTCCCAATACTCATCACTAGATCTCTTGAAGGCTTCTTCAACGGTGATACCACTATCACCTTTATCATAGTCATCTATGTAATTATATCGCTGAAAGTAGAGTTCATCGGGTTTTTCCCCTTCCCTCACCTTGTCCTCAATGATGATAAACCAGTAGCCATAATCATCATGGCCAAGGTGACCCTCTCTTGCACAAGTTTCAGTTGGTGACCACCCATTGAAGTCCCCAATCAGTGCACAATAGCGAGCACCTACATTTAAGGTGCTTAATATTCACATATGACTACAATGATAGGCAATGTGCAAGTCATCCTTAAATGGATAATTTCATAAGTGCAATAATGTTTAGTTGTTGAATCATGTTAACCACAAAAAAAAAACATTGAGCATTCGGTCAAACCTGGAGCCCAGTCCATGTAATCCACCCGATGTTCGGGATGACGATGAATACCCAGTAGTTCAAACCTACCAAAACAATACCAATGAAAATCAAACTCCATAGGTTGACATAATAAAGAAACTAAAAAAATCAGAAGAAACATGGACAACAATAGAAAGTTGGATAACTTTATGTTGTTTTCAAATAGGACTTGTATATGATTCGCCAGCAGAAACAACGCCATTGTGGATGAACAATCTGACCTTCATGACACTTGTTTTCAAATAGGACATGTATATGATTCACCAGCAGAAACTGTACCATTGTGGATGAACAACCTGACTTTTACGACACTTGGTTGCAAGAACTTAAAATTTTGTTGTTTCATGAAATTTACAGACCTATCACAAACCAGAATTTAGGTAATAACTCCATAGTTTACCAAGTGCTCCAAATGGACATGACAACCCAAATTTTACATGAAAAGTAGTCTAAACTAAAATACATGGCATCATATCATAAACATACACCATGCCAAAACTTTAGCCTCAATAAAAAATGGAGAGAGATCAATAAAGTTTGAAGGAACTAACCCAGAAGCCAGCTCCTTGAGATTGAGGTGACGATTAAAAATTTCATCTTTAAGATCCTTGAGAGCTTTGTGTCTGCACAACAGCATTCAGAAACAAAAATGTTAAGCAGTATCCTCAAAAAACACATAATATGCCAAAATGAAACACCATCAATGAAAATGCAAGAACTATGGTCCTATGTTTACATATGCTCTAACTCTAGCTGAAATTGGGCATAATCACATGAACTCCATTTCTTCTCCTAATCCAAATACCCATGTAAGAAAAACAAAAGCCCATTCCCTCCAAACTCCATTTCCCCAATTTTCCCTCCAACCAAACACACTCACAACATCTTCAACATTTAAAAATCGCACCTTTCTCGCAGGAACTGAGCGAAGAGCTTATGATTCACACCGAGTCTAGTGAGGAACCCAACTGGGTCGACACCCAATTCTTTCTCTCCTTCATCGTCGCTTCCGCTGCTCCTCTTCTTCTTCTTCCTCCTCTCGGTTTGCTGAGGCTGGGGTTGGTCTGTTGAGGAACACCTTGTAATTCTGATTTTCCGGGGCAAATTGATCGGTTGAGGCTTGCTGTTCCGGGATGGGAAATTGAGAAGAGAGTTAGGGGAATACAGAGGAAGTTGAATTTGGAGAGAAATTGAAGCCATTGAGAAGAGTTGCAGAGGATTTGTGAGAGCTCTGAGGTTTCAGATAAGAGAGGATGGTTCTGCTTATACACACTGTACTGCCACTTCTGGGTTTTTCGAGTTGAGGTGCTGAGGTTTTTGAGTCAACTCGGTAATAAGAGAGCGTAACGACAATTTATTGATACAACAATTTATTGATACACCATTTTCTATTAGCTAAATTTATTTATTGTAGGTTGGGATGCAAGATCCGTTGTAGGCTAGTTGGTTAGAATACTCGGCTCTCACCCGAGAAACCTGGGTTCAAGTCCCTGCAACGGAATTTTTTGTTTTGTTTTTGCCTCTTTCAATAATCTTTATTTATTGTTTTGACAGAAATCTTTATTTTATTTGAGAAAACGGCATGTGGAGTGATTTATAGTTTATTGTTTTAGCTTTTAGATTTTCATGATTCTCAATTCATTATGTTTGGTTCCGGTCGTTGGAGAGGAGATTACTCAGCGCGTAACGTTTATCGATTGCTCCAAGCTCAGGTGAGGATGTGGCGGCCGGATGAGACACATGCGGGTTGGTCGAGACCGTGGAGATTGGAGGTCCCGCCTAAGGTCCGAAACTTCTTGTGAAGGGCCTTGACGGGTTTCATTCCAACCCATTATATGTTGAGGATTAGGAGGGTCCAGGTAGACCTGTTTTGTCAGGTTTGTACTCAGGCTCTAGAATCGGTCATTCATATGTTGTTGGAGTGCAACCTGGCTAAAAGAGTTTGGGAGGTATCGGAGTGCCTAGTTGGACAGGGAACTATGTTGTGGGATGTTTATGTTGCCTTTGGTCATTCCCATGGGGACAACCCGCTTAACTTTTGAGTTTTTTTGTGTTAGGAGATCTAGTGGGATCGGAATCTTGTAATCTGGGAATTCAGGTCGTTCCTTCTGGAACAGATTGTAGTGCAATCGAGGCTTTGCCTCCGAGAGGCTCAAGAGAAAGGTAGGGGAAATGATTGAAGGTGTGTATTGTATTTATAAGAAAAAATATTTTATCAGTTTTAATTTTAATTTGTTTTAAACATGACCGTTGGACCAACATTCATTTTTTTCAAACGCCAATGGCACATGTCGCCCTCCCATTAATGCAAATCTAGTCGAGGTATACTATTTCAGGTCGACGGTGGCGTCCAGGATGGCCCCCGATATCGTGAGCGTGAATGAGTTCCAATCCAAATCGTATGAAACCACCTGCCTCACACTGAATCAAGATGGTCTCCAACGTTCGATCGACCATCTAAGACCACTATCGAAATTCATGACCGTGGATGCTCCCAATAGAAAGTTTAATTAACAATCTTTACAATATTCAAATGAGATATTTATCTAAATACAACTGGTATCAAGCTATGACTTCGCCCAAATAGTTGTGATTTATAAGGATCCCTAAGATTGTAGGATCCTATGGACCATTTTTAACCCTTAAGTCTTTTATTTGGAATCTGTGGTGACAAAAGTTGCCAAATGCAGATTTTCACAGAATCAAGGTACAAAAAAAGCAGTTTCATCACAAAGCACACACAGTGCCCTATTCTTCTTTGCTTTTTTCCTCTTCAATATCACTCCAATTTCTGCTTTCGTTATGTGACTGTCCAAGTTTAGAGTCCTTGCTAAGCATGGTATAACTTTACCAACAGTGAACCATACAACAAATTGACTCAATGTTTTCATCCAATAGTATGAGATAGATTGTTGGGCTCATTTCATGATATAGACTGATCATTCATGCCAATGTTTTGTTCCACATGTATTGTTTAAGTCTGTGCATGCCGAATTGAACGATCTACGTTATGTTTGGATAAAATACATCCAACACGTTAGAGCATCCACATTGCATAAGTCAGACTGCATCAATATTGTCTCCAAATCGTCAAAGAGATAGACAATTTCATGGACGATTGCTTGATCTTCAAATTGTTGGGGCATCAATGTCACTCGCCCGGCGATTTAGATGAATTTGTTAATCAAATCGTGTCACCAAATTGTTCCGCGTTCTGGACGCTCTTTTGTGAAACTTTGTAAGTGAAACGTCACATAAAATCGTCCATATCACACAATACATTGCAAGTGAAACAATCTATTGGTCTTTAAAACTCAAGTTTATGAATAGAGACCGAAAATACTTATCAAATGATATACAAATTTAAGTTCTTTTTTATCGGAGTCTTTACGTGTATGCAGCAAGCCTTTAGCAAAGTGCATGCAGTGAGAGTAACAACACATGTGAACAAGACAAGGACAACAAAAGAATCATCAACTTTGAGTGTTACTTGTGCACAGCCCAATCCAAAAGCTACACCAACAATATATTAAAAAAAATGAAACATGCCCAAATTGAGAATGAGATAGAAAGTAACCAAATCAAAGACAATATGCCCCAATCCATTAGGCCTCTACTTCTCATCCTTGCCTTGTTCTCCCTCCTCCATCCCACTTCTCCCCACCACCCTCATCCTTGCACCCACCCCTTCCCTCCGATCTCCAGTGACCAAACCCGATCCGGCTGCAAAAAACTCACAACCCTAGAAGCTGAATTCGGCTGGAAAAAGTACGCGCTGCCGCCCGAGTCACATAACTTGACCAAAGTTGATGTCTATTTTGGCGCTAGACTAGAGACAGGGTGGATGGCATGGGGTGTGAACCCCGGGCGCAAGCCCAAGATGGTTGGTACAAGAGCCATTATAGGTATGAGGTACCCCAATGGCTCGTCCCAAGTCAAGACCTATAACATCACGTTCTACATTAGACTCGGCTGCCCTCTCCTACCTTCTGACATCGACGTGACGGTCCAAAATATGCACACGGATTACGCTGCTGACTCCGGTTATTTTAAAATGTACGCTACGTTGTTTCTTAACGATTCTTCGTACAATGTCTCGAAACTGAATCATGTTTGGCAAGTCGGGTCTAAATTCGTGGGATCAATGCCGATTATGCACAATAGGCTTCTCCAAAATTGCGATAGCACGGAAACTATAGACCTGAATACGGGGAAGAGTTTCAACATCGGGGAACATAGAATGTATCTGAGGACGGTATGTATGCAAATAACCTTCTGAAATATGTGTAACAATTTGTCACATCACATACAAAGCTGTAGTACAATTGTTTTCTCTGTCGACTAACATCTTGATCAGTTTCTCACCTATCGGTTTAAGTTTTTAGGTTTGACAGTTTTGATTGATATATTATGATCGTTTCAGGTACACGGGATATTGAACATGGTCGGATGGGGGACACTATTGCCTATTGGCACGATTATAACAAGGTACTTTAAGAGGTATCCAGTGATGTTTGGCTACTGGTTCCGTTTTCACATCTTCTGCCAGATCTCTGGATATATATTAGGCACGGTCGGGTGGGGCATTGGACTATGGCTTGGACATGCTTCCAAAGGCTACACCTTTCCAATTCATAGGATTCTTGCTATCTTCATCTTCACATTCACCACAATACAAGTAAAAATCTCTCCCTCCCTCCTTATTTTGTTGCTTGATTGAAGTATATAAAACTAAATATAAAAGTTAGTGTCACATCGTCTAATAAAACAAACATTTCAGTTGTAGAGGTCGACGGGTTATACGAGATTTATAATTTAAATTTTGTATGATATCAGAGTTAATTTAGTTTAGTCGGTACAATAAATGTCTAGTTTATCTCGTTTGTCGCCTCTATCATGTGGTTTATGATCTGTAATGTTGAAGTCTAAACACATTGAATAGAAAAAGAACTAAATATAACGATCAGTACCCTACCTAAATAAAGTGAACTTTTAAACTGTGGAGTCTAACCGGTTAGTGCATGTGCACTCCTGGTATCACTTGGACGAAAAGTGATGCTTAATGCCAGAATTACACGGGTGTGGAGGGATGGATAGTGAGGCCCCATTTTTGGCCCTAGTGATGTTAGGGAAGAACATCACAATTGTGATGCCCAACGGTGAGACCCCATGCCACCTCACTTCCTTGGCATCACTTCGACTTCTCCAATCGGTGGC
>JAYMSU010000274.1:0-15573 GCA_036897765.1 Erodium chrysanthum | reverse complement strand
AATCGATTAGATATGTTTGCATCGTTTTTCATTGGGTGAACTTCCAAATGCCAACTTTTTATACCCAAAATGAAAAATTATAGTAATCGGATTGCATACGGATCGGATATCCGCTATGCTCACCCTAACGGTGTCACCTCCTCCATCCCTGCCACTCTTAATAACCTTTCCAAATCTGCCACCCTTCTCGATCGTCAACACGTTGCCTATCGTTTTTTGTTATAAATCTATATTTAATTATTATTATTATGTATATTTTTAATACTCATTTGATTAAATAGAATTTTATTTCTTGGCGGTAAAATTGGAATTCTACAGACAAATAATGGAATATTCGAACTTTTATGTTCAAATTTCTTAACGATATAACTAAAACTATTTCAACCATACAAAGCGTGTCACTTTTTTTCAGTTTAAAAAATATTAACCGTTGTGACCTGTGAACTGCATGTTAATGTATACCTTGGTCAAACCATACTCTCTTACTACTGTTTCTCTCCGTGACATCACACTGTTTCTCTCTGCAGTCTGCACCATACTCTTGTAGATGTGTGTACATAAACATTCATCTGATGGGTCAACGTTTAGTTTTAGCTCAAAAAACAACAAAAGGCTCAAACGGGTCATACACAGCAACATTCTTATACCACATTCAATGCAAAATATATCTTCACGGACTGACTGAAACCATACAAGAATAAAATTTCAACTGAGTTTGCATCTGAACGGAAATGAACATAACTTGAAGATACTTTACATATAAAGAGACACTGTAGAGACGTTATGCTACCAACAAAACGAAGGCCTAGGCAGCTTAAAGGAGAAAGAAGAGGGAATGTGCCCTGTCCTCCTTATGTAATCTGCTCTTTCAGATGTCCTCACAGCCTTCTCGTTCAGCTTGGCCTCCGCATTAGCCCTCTTCTCCTCCGCTATCCTTCTCGTCGCTGCAAGCTTGTTCGCTAGCCTCTCCTGAGCCCGAGCTTTCATTCTCTCCGCTTTCACCTACAAAGGTTATCATAGTATCAAGTCATCAAAAAGTTTTTTTTTAATCAGAAAATCCTAATCTAGTCTAATCTAACCCCTAACCTACACCTACTCACATACCATCCGATCAATCCCTAATAGACAAGTCAGCAAAAAGTTTAAACAGAGAAAATAAGTAAATGTGCACGATTAGCCTATGCAAATGCCAATACTTGTAGCAGCAAAGATGGGTTGAACACCATTTAGCTGTATGATGAAATGTGAACCAAACTAAGGTGCATGGTATTAGTAACCGTACCTCCAGTTTTTTCATTTCCATTTCAGCTTTCCTCTTCTCATGATTTTCCCAAGCTTGAATCTTTGCCTCATCGCGCTTGTACCTGCACAATTGTCAATATTTCCTGATCCTAAACTGCTGATCCATGTTGTTACAAACTATGCATAAATGGTACTAAGAAATCATCACCTTGCCATGTACTTGGCTCGCTCAGCTTCATCCCAAGCCATTGCTCGGGTTTCAAGCGTGTTCGGGTTCCTAGCTTGATCCATGTTGTTGTTATTCTTCTCTGGCATACTACAAAAACATCACTTTCTTCAGTCATAAACAGCTTATATACAAACTACACACACCTAGTTATGAACAAGCATAAAGGGTACTAGGAAATCACCTTGTTGTGTACTTAGCTCTCTCAGCCTCATCCCAAGCCATTGCTCGGGTTTCAGGCATGCTCGGGTTCCTAGCTTGATCCATGGTTTCACCAGTTCCACAACTAGCTGTTTCAGCAGCTTGGTGAGGCCTGACAGGAGTGGATGATCCGGAGGACATTGGAGTCCTGGCTCTAATGGGAGTGGCTGCTCTGGAGGGCTCTTGGCTAGCAATTGGTGTCATCTCAGTGCCCATGTCCCTCACACACACTGATCTCACACCCATTGTTGAGGACTTATCTTTATGCTTATTGACCCGCCAAACGGACCCATCACAGTCCATGATCTTCTTTGTCTCAGGTCCATGCTCCTCTTCCTCTCCTTCCTCCTCGCTGCTCGAATAGTCCTGCTCCTTCTGAGGAACCGGAGCAATGAGCCTCCGGTCATCAGCATTCGAGTTTCGAGCCTGGTTGTTGCTGACATGGCTCCTCTCCACCCCTCTGGACAAACCCATCAGCCATTTCTGTGCATCATCCCATTTTGATGGTGTTGGCTTGTGATGGAGATGGTGATGGGAATTTGAATTACCCCGGTTAGGTCCATTCCCTTTGTGAAACTCAAAGCCAATAGCACCTCCAGAAATCTCCTTATCCTCCATAGATCTCAGTCTGACTGTCAAAACAATATAATTTCCCCAAAAATACTAGATCTAAACACTAGTAAGTCCCCAAGAACAAGATTTATGACCAAAGAAGACCCAAATCCCAAAATCAAACTCTACGACTATGAGCTAATCATAACCGGTGCGGTTCAAATTTCAAAAACCCAGAAGCAGCAGCACACAAAATGTAGAATCCAATACAAGAACACACAAGGCCAAGAGGAAATTATTGAGCACACTACACAACAAACCAATTGAAAGTCCTAGAAATTGTAGTTCTATCCTTCCTTACCTTTTATCAGTAACTAACACCCAGATGCCAGATTTGTGATATCAAACAAGATATCAATAATACACTACTGTTTAAACCTTCAAAATATCTGAACCTTCTTCTTTCACTGCATAGAAGAAGGGACCCATTTGGCTTTACTCCGCTACAAATTCACTACCCAGAAGAAACTAAAACACCAAAACCCAAACCATACTATTCATTACCCAGAAGAAGCTGAAACACCAAAAACCCAAACCATATTCATTACCCAGAAGCTAAAACCCCTAAACCCAAATCATATATTGTAGATGCTACTTCAGTAAATGCACAGAAATGATCTTGAACTCTAGGACCCCAAAACCCATAAAATGATTAGATTGTAGAGTTAGATCCATCAAATCAAGCTATAAAGAAAACAGAAAGCTTAAGATAAAGACCCAACAGAGGAAAATCAGGATTGAGGTGACTCTAAAGGGAGCTCAGCTACAGAGAATGACAGTACCTTAAAACCATGAAATTTTGGGTCCAGCAGTAAATTGGAGATTATACTTCAGATCCATTGAACTAATAAAACAGTAGAAAACACAAAATGTGAAGAAAAATATATTTAAAAAAAACAAATGAGCACTCTTACTTGGAGATACGTGAATTTTAGTTTTACCTTAGTTTAGTTTTTATATAATTTAATGACAATTTTTGTTCTTCTAAATAATCTTAAATCAACGTACAAAATAAGAATTTTAGTTGCTGAATTAAGGAGGAGGGAAATAATAAAATAGAATATAAATCAGTGCAGCTCAATTTATCTTCATTCATAAAAGGATAGGATATACTGGGCAGAGTCTGAGAGATCTTTTTTACTGTTTAATGTTTATGTTCTCACATTAAAAATCGAATATCCAATAAAATGTTTGAAATACGGTTGTCCTTTTTAACGGTTACTAGAGTGGAGGGTCGGAGGGGGACACGTGGACGGTGGATGACGAAGGAGTGTCAGTACCGGTGTTTTCTGAATAAGTTCACGTGGGTCAGGATGGGCCACAAGTGTAATTATTAGTTAATTAATGACTCTGTTTGTTTGTTATGTACTGTACTTTTGTCTCTCCTTTGACTGTCTGGTTTTAATTTTGGTATAGTAATGAACTTGGGCCCAAAGCCCCAATTAAAACTGGGCCGTCGCTTTGGGAAGACCATCTCCTCTACTTGTGTGATGAGCAAATGTCATAAAAAGGCTTAAAGAAACACAGTTATTGCTTTTATGCCCTATTTGTTCTCAATGAAGCTTCAATTCTGATAGAAAATTAACTCACATTTAACATCGATCATGGACCATACAAGATATGATTCAACAGACATTTTCATTAAACCAATCAAACTAGATCATCAACATGTTTCTGTTTCAGTTCAACAACCTAAGTTACAACCAGATTCTTGAATGTTGTTGCCTATTTGCAAGTTCAGTTCTGTCCACTAGAGCTGCTGAAAGCTAAACCATTGGAGGTGCTACCGGTCGTTTCCTGTGTTCTACCCAAGTATCAAGCTTGCCTAGTCAACAAGATGATCATATGACCCATAACTGCTGTAACTATCCCAAGTAACGCACCGGCAACAACCTGTAATTGAACAAGAATGTTAGAGAGCAATATCTGTAGTACCATTGTCAACATAAACAGGATTTTTCCAAGCTCGATGTTAATTATCAATTCATGGCACCGTGATCTCAGAACAGGAGATTGAGCCAGATGTAAGAACTTACCTTAAGCTACCATTAATGATTAGGTCACATCAAAGCTATATAATCAGTTGAAGGTAACAAATAAGGGTTATGATGATTGGTGATAAGGTGTAAGTTTGATTAGTTGATGTTGCCAAAGCTATAGATTAAAAGGTTTTCAATACCCCCTAAAAAAAAGGTTTTCAATACAAATAGCTATATTATCTTGCATCCATTGCTTCGGTTATAGGAACTAATTGAATGTGGTGTAGATTACCTGAGGAGGAGTGTGGCCAAGAAGTTCTCTGAGTGGTCTACTCTCTGACAAAGGATGTTCCGCAGGAAGTTCATAGACAATCTGGTTCAAAAGCTGTGGAATATCCCATATAAGTACATGAAACAAATGAACTAGAATTCAAAAGTATAATGTAAGTTCTTCGACAAATGAAGTAATAAAAGCAGAAACATCAATAAAACCTCTGCTTGGCGTCCAGCCTGCAATCTTACACCAGTGGCGTCATACATCACCTGTAATCAAATACAATCATCCACACAGTAAGAACTTTTTATGAACACCAACTTCTCCTTCCTCATTTCATCACTATCTATGTATCAACTGTCTAGAGATGTTAAAGGCCTTGAAAATGAAAGTTCACCACAAGCTGGTTAAAACAAGAGTGCTCAAAGTAACCTTAATAGGCTTCAAAAATAAATGGAACTTAAAAGAAACGAGATGTGACAAAAGAAGGATATTGGATTCTTACAATGCTGGTTAAGATCAATGAAATTGCAAATGTAGATCCTCCAAAACCTTCTTGTAACCCAACAGCTGCAGAGAGAGCCGCAACAGTTGAAGAATGGGATGATGGCATCCCACCAGACCCAACAAGCCGTTTGAGATCCCATCGCCTTTCTTTGTACCTGCAAATCTATGAGAGCTGACTCTTAGGGAAATTTATAGATTTTTGCACATTTTGGCTTTTGAGTATTTTCAGCATATTGAGTATGAGTAAAGCAATTCCGAATTTCTAAACATTTTGCAAGTCACAAGAGAAGCCAAACACGGTTCTAATTTCAAACTCAAGATCTAAGCTAGTAGCTACATGTTACCATAACAGCATCTCATATTTACTCATTATACTACTACATGAACACAGTCGAACTAGCTTTGAGCCAAAATGCCGAAGCCCAAGAACAATATTTGGTCTTGGTGCTCACAAGAACTGATTGTGATTGTATGTATGTAACGAGAATGCAGAAAGCAAAAAGGAACTACAAAAGGCCTTCAATCATTTAATACATCACATATGCACAAATATCCCCCAACATGAACAATCATAGTCACAATCGATAATCAATAGCTCAAAAGTGTAAACCTTCTCTTTAATTGATTAGATTTTCGCAGAAAATGCAATTCAAGCTCATTCAAGTATTCAATTAGCCGTATCTTTGTTTGTGATCAGATACATTATACGTAAAACAAAACACCTCAAAACTAAACAGGGTTCTCGGTCGAAGCTTGACAGAACAAGCAAAACTACAAATAAGTGAAGAAAAATGGAATGGGAAGAGGAAAAATACCAGGTGGTGAAGATCTTGATGAGCTGGGCGATGGCAAAGGCAAGGAGAGCGGAAAGGAGAGGGTAATTGGTGAGGATCGAGGACGACGACGAAGAAGACGAATCAGAAGAATCGTGCGTCTCCCCCATCTCGACAACAGGAGCTGTCAAATCAAAATCTGGGATCCGGAGACAGATTCGTGATCGAGGAAGAGGAAGTGGAAGCTGGAGCTGGATTGGGTTCGAGGAGAATCGAGGTCGATTTTGGTCTTGAAACGCGTAATGGAGAGGGATTGGTGGGGTTTGGTGAGGAATGGCAGAGAAGAGGGAGCAGGAAATGAATGTTCTGTTGTTGTGTTTTGGCGTTTCTTTCTCCTTTGTTGTTACCAACTAACGTTCTTTGCGATTCCCTTTCTCTTCTTCGTTTCATGGAAAATTTGAGCTCAGCTGAATATGCCTCTCTCTAGAATATGCCTGTACCTAAAATAATAAATCAATGACAAGTTGGTGCTCTCATAATATTAAACTTAGGGTGGAGAATCAATCAGCGGAAGTGTTAAATGAAGTCGATGTCAGGTGTCGAGAATCGACGAAAACATCGACATACCGGCTTCATCTACTCCAAACATCATTCAAACTGAACCGACTCATAAAGAGATAACAAGTGACCGAGGATTCCAAAAATGATTTAGAAAAAAAAAAAGAATGTGGCCATTGGAGCAAGCACATACCTTCAAAGCTCTCTCTCACTAATATCAGCCTACACATAGTGAACCCTACACTTGATTCCTCTATAAGCATAAAAACCCTGTCAACAAAATGGCAATGTCACATGATACTATAGAAGATATCCGATTAAATTGAATCTGTTTAATTTTATTCTATTAAATGGATACCATATTTCGATTTTTCAGGACAATGAAAAATCTAAACCGATTCAATTCAATCGAATATCCACGTAAGCATAAACTCCTACCAGTCTCACTAGATTACTGTAAGCCACGTCAATGATGGGCCTCGAGGATCCAGTAGGCAAGACCAGGGTTTCTCCATGGGCCGAATCTTAACCATTGCCGACTTAAACAACGTCGTTGCGCATTTGCGGCAATTGATTTGCCCTTTTGCTCTGTGATTGTGAACCGTTAGTTGCGGAGGCTTATTCGAGTGGTGCGATCAAATGTTGGCGGCTCTACGGTCAAGGTCTCTGTCACCGGCGTCCCTTTCCTCTCGTCTCCAGCAATGGAAGCTAGGGTTTCCAGGGTTCAATCACAGTTTTTCTTCACCAGCCGTTGATGCGGACGAGAAAGGGTTGCTCAACCTTCAAGAGATCGAGCAGGTTCTCAGCGACGTGAAAGCAGACGATGTGAAGGTGATACCTTCTCGTGAGGACTGCGATTGGGCCGATTACATGGTGGTAGCCACCGGCAGGTCAGCGTGGCACGTCAAGAACATTGCACAAGCCCTAATTTACAAGGCAAGTTCGATTCTAGTTTTGAATATCCGTCATTGTTATGTTCTGTTTGGTTCCCGAGAAAATCAGATGAAATTTCCCATTTCGTATTGATTGAGTGTGTTTGAGATAGATAGTAACTTAATTTTGGCTCACTTGTGTATTAACTGAAGTATTAGCTCTATTTTACCTCATCATTAGGCAGTAGATAATTGGAGAGTTATGATCATAATCAATTTAGTAAGTGAATTTGTGCACCATGGAAGATGTAGAGTTATAGATACTTTTGGCTATTGATATCTAGTTATAGTGTCGCGTGGAGTGCATCCAGAAGAGGTGAACATTGTCAAAAACAAAAAGATGCCATGTTCTTCTATAGTGTAAATCCTGAACTCTGTATACAGGCAAAGCAAAAGCAAAGAGGAGCTCAGAGGATGGTGCTTCCAAGTATAGAGGGGCAAGAAGGAGGGAAGTGGATTGTTGTTGACTCAGGTATGTTGCTTGCATTCTCTAACATTTGAAGTGTTTAGTTGTTCTAAAGTGATCCCAAGTTATATTAATTGTTTGTTAGCGAGTAGCAATGACCAATACATTCAGAATTAGCACATGGAGTAGAAAACAACTAATAAGCTTAACCAATACTTGCTCCGTCCTTAAAAAGTGGCTATGATACTAAATTTGGTTGTCCTGAATTAAACACTCATTTTATACTTTGCCAAGGGAATTAGGTTTGATTCCCAACAATGTTATGCAGAGAAGTTAGTTGTATTCACTTTAGTTTGCTAGAAGAAAAAAATATGCGGAGGAAACTAATAAGTATCCTTGATTTTTGCAAGACAAAGTCAAATGAGACGCTTATATTAAGACCAATGGGTTACAGTTTAGCTTCATTATAGCAGCTGCGGCAAACTGATATTCATGTTCTTATGACTATTTTCAAAGAGATCGATGGTGATAAACGTAGTAATCTCGTCAGATACCATTTCTCTGTTCCAAAATAATTTTAAAAAATCGAGTGTAATTCATTTACTATAAGAGAAAGTGCGCACTTTATGTACAACAATAACTGCAAATAACAATGATAATTTATAAATGGAACAATCAAACTGATAATGGTGGACAGTTAAAAAGTGTGGTGCATGGACTATAATAAATCTGCCCAACAAAACCACAATACAGTTAGGTCTATATGGCAATGTAAGTATTTTTACTTTTTCTGATCAGCTGTTTTTCTTTAGGTAGAGTAATAGTTCACGCTCTCGATGAGAATGCTAGAGCTTACTACAATCTTGAAAATCTGTGGACCACATCGACAGACCAAAGGGATCCCGAACAGGCAAGTTTTTAGTTACTAATATTTTTATTTGAGAATTTCATTACACGTTGAATGTCTAGATGTTCTTTTTCTTTTGATTTCATCTTTTTGCTACAATTTTGAATGACATATATGCTTTTACACGCATATAACACTAGCTTAGAGAGCTGACAGCCTTTGATTTTTTTGGTCTTCATCATGGCTCCCAAAGAAACAGTTCTGTTTAGAGTTTGCTAGGACCGTGAGGAAAGAATGGAAAACAAGGTCTTGAAATTTATCCTCCAATTTTGTTTTGGCAAAGTCCACAACAATAATGCCTCCAAATACAAAGAGTATTGAGACTACAACTATTATGGTGTGAATGATATGGAGGTTAAGTTAGTTTAAAGGACTTTGTTCTGTCTACAAAATATAAATATTTGAGGAGCGAGAAGCTGACACCGTTCTGTTTCCTCTGATTCTCTAACAATTGATAAGAGAACAAAAATTTCTCATGGGTGCAAACTCCACCAATTCCGCATTCCTGCTAGTGTCATTGGCACTTACTAGTTGTAGTGCAAAGATTGTATAGTACAGCCTAGAAGACGAAGCTGCCACTGCTTATGCAGATTTCATGAATCTTAGCAAGTGTTGACAACCTGTAGAATAGTAGCCTGTCCAATCATTTCGAACGATGGTTAATGACACAACTGCTGAAGAAGTTAATAGCACTAGTATTATTAAGGTCAAATTACCTTTTCTTGTTGGGGTGAAAATTATAGCTTCTAGTACAGGAATAGTGACAGTAATGATGGTTTCCCAGGTGAGTCAGCATGTCTGCTGCTTCTTGTTCTGGTTGGTCCTTGTGTGCAATAAAATGTGAAGTTTCTTTTAACTCATCTTTTTATTCAAATTGAATAAGCCGTGTCTAGTGCCAATAGCTTCACATTTATGGTTGCATTACTATGTAATTATTTGATATTCGAACTGACTGCTTATCTCTTACATTCTCTCAGGATTTAGCAAAATCTTTTGTTAAGATTCGTCGCAAGAACAACTCCAAGAAGCGAGTGCAGAAAAGTTCGTAGCCTGAACTCTTGAGCTGTAAAAGGGTTTATGGAAATTGTAGGACAATTCCCTTTGGTGTGAACGCGTCTGGCTTAGGTTTCTCCCTGCAAACCAAAAATCTTAGTTTATTTTATTATGTATGATTTTGCTGTTAATACTTCGATGTATTATTAGTTATATTGCATCTACATATGACAATAACTTTATTATAAATAATTGGTTTAATGTTTAGGGCTGTGTAATTTGTTGAATGGCCTCACCAAAAAGTGTCAAGTCAAGTGGTGATTATGTGAAATTGATTGATGGATTATTGGTTTATTCATCCTGATTACTTGTCCTTTTTTGTGTGTGAAGAATTCTCCTAATTGTATTCCATACCATTTGCATGACATCGGAATGGCTGCATGGTAGGTAACTTTTTTCGTTGATTTCGGGTCCATTGTTGGGTTCGGATTGGTTGGGCTATAAACGAATTATCATGGGGCCCATGTATCATCATGGGTCGGGCTGTAAACGATGAGCCAAGCTTACTTACTATGAGAGTCATGTAGGCCATAGCATTACACGGCCCTCAATTATTCCTTAGTTCTGTGGTTTTACGAAGCTTCTTTGTTCTACAAAATAAATCAATTACACTCAACAATACTATTCCTTTCAACGTTTAAGACACTAGCACATAAATTTGCCTAGACACCTCTTCAAAAGCATGTGCTTGATCTTTGATTAGTACACTTGAAGATATGCATGCTCAGGTAAAGGTTCATATGCTGATAACTGAAGCATTTGTTGTGTCCAGACTTCCATAGTAGTTGAGCTCCACAAAGCTGCCCCCTCCCTCTCCCCGGGACAGTCTTCCCGGGTTGACACAAATGCATTTAACTTCCTTTTCTCCTTCATTTCTGCCTCCAAGTGTCAACACCTGCAACCATCATCAGAGTTCATTCGATCCTGTAACTAATTTTGCAATGCAGAGCCAAGGAGGATATGCATGGCAATTGCTTTTCTATAATCAGTGTAGTAGATGCATTTGGAAATTCTGGTATTGACCTATGGTTCCTAAGAATGGCGGTGAAACAATAGAATAAGAAAGAATTGTTATTGTATCTAATGTACTTATGCTTTACCTTTACAAAGTACTTCACATCTGAAGGAAGTATAAGAATATCCGGAATTGAAGGTAAATGAAGAGCTTCTGGAGCAAGTGAAAAATCTAACGGGACGTCTTCTGCAGGTGGATACAATGGATAGAAGCTGTTTCGATTTTTACAAAGAAAACCAAGTCAGTTCATATTGCCTAAACTTGAGAAGATACTTATGCAAACAAAATTCAACAAGGAAAATCTGAACATGCCTGCGCTGATTAAGAATATGGGTTGCCAGCCTACTCATTCGATCACTGGGTGCGCCATCTGATGGATTACGTGAGATCTCCTCTCCACTTAGCTGTTTGAGAATATCCACGGTGCAACTACCTATCTTCACCTGAAACACAATCCAAAATCTGAATAAAAACTACTATAATATATCTTTCTAGTTTAAGATAGAATTGCAAAATGAAAAACAATTTGCACATCTAAATGAGCAACAAGCAGATACAAAGATATTAATAGGAGTCTGAACAATCCTAGTATGACTAAGGTGGTCAATTTCTGCACCTGGTTCGCCTCAAACATCCCTGGGTTTGTCACACTGGTTATCTGGCAATAGAAATATCATTACAAAACAGTCAGTGTGGTTAATGAATATTTTAACCAGTAGGTGCTCACAATTTCAAAAGATGAATTTCATTTTAGAAATTATGTACCTGAGATTTGAGATCAGATGATTGAATGTCAAAAGCAGGCTGCAAAACCAAAAGATGAAGTTATTACCACAATTTGTATACTCTACTGAATTGAGTTAGAGATGAAGCTAATACAATTCAACAATACTAACCTGGGGGTAAACAAAATCATGGTTAGCATCACGTATAGATGGCATGAGAATCACACGTGCAGCAGTACCCATACATTCCGCATAATCTTGCAACTGCAAATTTTAAAGAAAAAAAATGAACTTGAAGAAGCATAAGTAGTTTTATTCATAAATCACTATTTCACAGTAGGTACCCTTCTGAGAACTTCCACACGAAATATTTCCTCATAGCTTTGATCGATAGTTCCTTTCCTAATATCTGGATGTTCAGAATCAATGAATGGTCCTAGCTGAAGAAAATTCCAAAAGGTTGATAAGACACTTCCCACATCTGTTAATAGAACAAGGCATTTTTACAATCACAAAGAGAAGAATGGTGCTCTTTACCAGTATAAGCAACTGAGGAAGCTTTCTCCTTGCATACGCTAGCAGTTCTGTCAGAGGCTCGAAGAATAGATTGTCTGTTGTCGTGTAAGGGCCAGCTGCAATGATCTGCTCAAATACCAAAACAGGTATAAATTACTTGCAGGAATATAGATACCATATTAAATAATCAAGAGAGAACTTCGTAACGATCTACAATGCTATAATATCATTTCAGTCATTTGTGTTAGTACTCCAAACTAACTTTGCAAAACATGTCAAAATAATGCATTGTTAGCATACTTCAGATATTTATCTGTCCTCATTTTATCACTAACAAAGCCCACTCAGCGATTCCTCAGAAGCTCATAGCCCCATACCTATTATCTTATTTATCGTAGTAACATATATGTTACCTATTATCTTATTTATCCTAGTAACGTATATGTTCCTCTTTATACACATGGTGCAAGGAAGGTAATGCCAAAATAAAAGAACATTGTTGTGCAAATTTACAGTTTACACACCACTGATAGCTCTTCTGGCAGACAGGCCACATCGGTTGATGGAATCCCGTTATCCAGAGCTTGCTTCTTTGCAGGATTTGAATCGGTATCAGCAGAATCAAACAAAGGAATGAAATCAACCACCCTAGATGCAATCAAACAATGTCCACTAGGATTGTCCCCTTGAATACCAACTATCTGTGAACACAGTTCTTGCATGTTAAACTTGAAAATAGGGCTGCAATTCATCATGTCATTAAAAAGCATGTTTTGATCCTTATTTCAAATTACCTGACCCGGGAAAATGGAATATTGCCTCAACTTTTGTAAGTCTAGACGAACTCTCTGCCCTCCGGAATGCTCAACACTGTCAATACTCAAAGGATTAGAACTCATGACAGCAGACTAAAGTCAATTCTTACAGCAGGTATGACAAATAGGAGGGACTTATTGAGTTTTCAGACGAAGTTAACTGGCCTAGCATTTAACAGACCCTTTCAAAGTGCTTGACGCCAAAACCATAAATTGACCAGAAAAATCTGATTTGATATAAGGAATTTCTAAGAAATGCACAAGTCTAGAAACTGCCTTTCCCTCCCCGAATATAACATGGGGCAGCACTTGATAACCTGGGTATTTTAATGCAGTAAACTGAGTAACGGACAACATTGAGTGACAGGCAAGGTTCTGTGTGAGAGCTATTTTTCCCTGCAACTCCATAAGTAGCAATAACACTACAAGTGACACCCCTCATCGTTGCCATCTCATATGTTCACACAGCAGTGAGTACATTCTCGCTTACAACCAATATACTAATGCATATAACAGTTTAAAAGTATTATGAGGAGCAAATACCTGCTTTGCAACAAGGTAGACTTCTCATTTAAACGGCCTTCTCCATCACAACGGATCATGCCAACAGCGAATATACTTTTCTGAAGAAAATAGACGTACAGAAATACAGGTTTATACCATGATACACTGTAAATATTGTGAATGGTGAAAAGTTAGATGAAAACACAGCAACTCTATGAACCAAAATAAATGATACATTGTGGAGGTGGTTTTGGCAAGTTACGGTCTGGGAGTACGAGAGAGCAAGAGTAGTCAAATTACATGTGAAGCAACTGTAGGGTCCACTGGTGCATCATAGAGGCCAGTAGCAGCCACGTTTGTTGCATACTTTCTAATCCGACTTTCTAGCGCATCAAACTGCATTATAGAAAAATTACATGAGAGAAAACTCTTCATGGAGGTGAAGTGAAAGAACAGCCCATCACAGTGGAAAGCATTACGTACCTTGTCTTCAATCCTATCATACATGAATCTGCAACCTGGTTCTGGTCTTGATCCATGAACCACCAAGGAACACCTCTTGCGAGGTTTCACTCTCTTAATAATGTCATCCTCGAGATTATCATGATCTTGCTCGTTATTATTATTATTATTATTCTCTGCATCAGGCACGTTATTGATGCTGAATTTCACAACAAACTTCTCCACTCGTTGGCCAAAGGGAGTCACAAGTTTGGTTGGCTTCATGGATGAATAACCATTCCCATTAGTCTCATAAGCGGAGTCAAGTGAGTCAGGATACAATTTTTTAGTACTGTCCTTTGGAGTACCAGGAACATCTTCTTTTGTATCTTCATGATCGTCATTCAAAATCCTACATAAGAGATTTGTCAATGTTCAGTCGCATGGTATAGTAATTGGATCTTGTTACGATGATCATAACATTTTATCAAGCACTTAAGAGCATCCTTCAGTGAACGAAGGTAAAAAAAAAAATACTGCCTAGATTGAAAAAAATAGCTTTGTGAGAATTGGGATGTTCCTTTAATTTGAAATCAACACATATAAAAACGTTAGATGGAGGGCAGATTAGATGATGCAACCTTATGGATGTCAGCTGCCAATTGTTGCCCAAATAGATAAATTATTTCTTAACAGTCAAATGCTTATGTTTTAGAAGAATTGCACTACCATGTCCATACAAACAATATGAGAAAAATAATGTGGATAAGTAGCTAAGATCTGTAGAAAATAAGATGAGTGCTTACATGTCCACATCTTTACTGGAGTAGATATGCAATCCGGTTTCCTCCTTTAAAATGGCCTCTTTCTGGTCATTTTGCAGGTGAAGTAAAAACCCTTCCATTTGATCATTTTGTACAATTGGTTCATTCAATTGCCTGCCACAAATTCATGTTCCAATTGAACCGTTAAGCAATCGAGGCCTATTTAATACTCATTCAAGGTTACTGATTTTATATGTATGCATATGCACTAAATTTAGATGAAATTTAATTTATATTATGAAAACAATTTAATAACAACAATATATGTTCTCAAAACTAAATTGCACTACATAAAGAAAAACTATATACTAAAATTTACTGCCAAACTCAAATCTGAACCCCCCAAAATAACAAAGCTAGTTCAAATTAATTTCACCACTGCTTTCACTGGGTCCATACTTTTCTCAGCATCCAAACATAAGATAACCCCCGAACATTTGATATTAGGTTAATGAGCAATTACTCGCCGAAAACAAAGGAAATGAACAACCTGTTGAGACAGTAAACTTCCCAGCTTAAGACGAGATCGGAAGGCTTCAGATCGTAGTTAATACAGTACGTATGACCTAATCGATTCAAAACCAAACATCGCATCAATTTCTGCAAATTCGAACAAGACCGAGGGGCAAAATGGGAACAGGCAATAACTCACATTTCTTGAGAACCTCTTCTTCATCTTCAACATCCAATCCACTCTTCCTGAACTCTGCTCGGATCTCCTCTTCCATGGCCGCTTCAAGGTCTAGGGTTTCCCTCTAGCTTTCACTCCCTAGTTCGGCGGTTCGCAGGAAAAAGGCGGGAAAATTGAGAACCCATCCACAGATCCCAGATATATAGGCATCTTTCTTTCAGTCTAGATTACCATTATACCCCTAAACTTCCAGTGGCTATACACGCAGTGACTACAAAACGCACCGTTTAGTCTACCATTTTGTTTTTTTATATAGGGGAAATGACAAAAATGTGCCCTATACTATCAAAAATGTGTAAAAATATGTCTCATACTTTGAAAATTACAAAAATGTGTCCTCAAAACCAAACTAATTGTCACCGTTAGGATTTT
>JAYMSU010000273.1:0-15575 GCA_036897765.1 Erodium chrysanthum | reverse complement strand
GAGGAAGACAGAGATTCGACTGTCACGATAGAGAATGAAGGAGAGGGAGTTCTCGACAGTTGTTGTGCTCTTTTGACATGTCAGCCTTCTCTTTCCTTCACAATCTCTTTAACAAGAACTCGTTTAGGAGAAAAAGAAGTCACCAAATCTGCGATTTTTCCGTCAAGATGTCGAGCTCTTCAAAAAAATGTTGATAAATGAAGATTGAGAATATGACAGCCAAAGAAAACAAAATCTAATACATTTGGACCTGTTTTTTTTCACTCTTCTATTATGGGCTTAGAAAAAAATTACAATATGGATCATACAGTCTTAGTGGGCCTGTTCGTGCGAGTCAGTCTCGCTTAAAGGCCCAAACCACGAAACCCTCCCTTGCCAGGCTTCAAAACGTCATCGTTTAAGTCAGAGCCGTTCCAGCCAAAACCAGTTACAGTCATCGTCGTTTTCTTCTGCTTCTTCTTCGTCTTCTCCGATCTTCCTCAGTTGTGTTTCGGTGACTGCGATCCGAAGATGGACGACGAGTTGCTGGAATTGCAGAGGCAGTTCGAGTTCGCGCAGGAAGCGAAATCGAGCATTCGATTGTCTGAGCGTAACGTCGTCGAATTGGTGCAGAAGCTCCAGGAGCTTCGCATCCTCGACTTCGACCTCCTCCACACCGTCTCTGGAAAGGAGTACATCACTCCGGTACCTTTCTCGTTTTCTCTCCTCTGTTTGGTTCCTGAGAAAACTCGGGAACTTCGGTTTTAAGTACGAGCTGAAATTGATTCACGATTCTGTCGTTACCGATCTGAAGATGAATGTATAGAATCATAGAACTCAAAAGAACAGGAAATTTTGAATTAGGAGAGGGATATCTAAGGTTTTCCTTTCCTTTCCTTTTGTATTGTATGATTGCTGGTTGGTGTAAATTCTGTATTTAATTTTCGTAATTTCACATTTTCATAGCCACCAGGCTCGTTTCTAGGGTTTGAATTTGGAAATTAGTTACTATTTCTTGATCGAATTTGTGTCTAATCTTCTGCATGCAACTATTGTTAGTAGTGATTTGACTGTTACTACTTGTGGTGCAATAGGAGCAACTGAGGCATGAAATGGTGGCAGAGATCAATAAAGTAGGGCGTGTCTCCGTCATTGATCTAGCTGATACTACCGGGGTTGATTTGTACCATGTAGAGAAGCAAGCGCATCTTATAGTTGATGATGATTCCGGGCTTATGCTGATTCAAGGGGAAATTATATCACAATCTTATTGGGATTCGGTGGCTGAAGAAATTAATGATAGGCTTCAGGAATGCAGTCAGATTGCTTTGGCAGAACTTGCTGCGCAGTTGCATGTTGGCTCTGAATTAATTGCTTCTGTGTTGGAGCCACGCCTTGGGACTCTGGTAACTTGTCTTTTTCCCTTAAATGTCGATTTGGATGGGAAAAAATAGAATTTTGACGAGCTTGTGTTTCCATTAGGTGAAAGGTAGGCTTGAAGGTGGGCAATTGTATACACCTGCCTATGTTGCCCGTGTCAGTGCCATGGTTCGTGGTGCTGCTAGGGGTATAACAGTTCCAACTAGTTTATCGGGGTTGTGGAGCTCTTTACAGCAACTGCTGCTTGAAATGAACGGAGCTAGTGGTGTGTCTGTTGATTCTTCTTTTTTCCAGACCCTTTTTAATGGATTGTTGAAAGAAGGAGAAATACTTGGATCTCTTCGTGCTGGAGTTCATTGGACACCAACTGTACGTGACAGATATTGATTTCATTTTGTTTATTTCATGCCGCAGGAGGCGTCGTGTTTTTTGTTTGCTATATTTGAGGTTCTACATTTCAAGTGATACTACTTATATCCAGAATGTTTGAGTGATTATATGTAAATGGTATACCTTTACGCCTAACAGAAATTCTTGAGTGGTAGAGTGTGTATGCAGAGGGGATTTGGAGCTTGATAGTTTGAAATGTCTGACATCCTTGTCATTTAATTGCAGTTGTTATGCAACTGTTGTTCTTACACTGTATGCTATTTTAAAACAGGTCTTTGCCATTGCTCAGAAGGAATGTGTAGATTCTTACTTTTCACAGGTTTGAATCCTTAATTTCCCCCAATTGTAATATTCAAATATCTTTGTAAATGTGCAGTATGTTTTCCATCTGTTCTATTTCACAACTTGTGCTCAAACTGAGGGAATATGTTTTTCAAAATGAGTATGAGCTTGGCTATTGGGCCTACTTTACACCTTATGGACGTGCTGAAGTGGAACTATACTTTGGTCACAATTTAAGAAGTGTACAAGCATCTTACCGTGTTAATTAAAAAATAGTTTTTTGAGTCGTTTGCTACCTGATAATCTATTATTTCCACCATGCATTGCAGAACTCATTTGTTACCTATGAAGTATTGCGTAAGCTTGGAATTCCACAGCCTATTCAGTTTCTGCAGGTATTATGTGATTTTATGTTATCTTGTGCTGAGATTGTAAGCCTTATGGAAAACTTATGAAATTATTCTGGGCTGGATAAGCTCTTATGGTTGTTTCTTGGTCTGTGGTCATGCATGTCAATGTAGTCCAGATATCCTGAAGGTGTTCCTTTAGATACCACATTTGTTCACCCCTCAACAGTTGAGATGCTGAATGCTGCAGCTGAGGATGCTATTGAACGTGGTAGCTGGTAAGAGCTATATTTAGGGAATTTTCCTTATTATTCTTTCACGTACCAATTAGGGGATAGTTTTTCTTAACTGTTAACCATTTAACTTTACTTGGTTGATGATGCAATAGTAATTTACTTTGATTTCAGTGACTTGATTTTTTTTATACTGAAGAAACTCTTTTATGTTAATAGTAATACTGCTAGTGGAATCTTCTTGAATACCTAGCTACCACATTGTCTACACATCTCCTTCCTTTAATGAATATCTCTTTCATCTATTCCTTGAAAACTTTTTTTTCGGATTTGATAAATTTAACCAACATAGTTTTGATTGAAAACTTGTTGAGTTAATTCTAGTTCTCAGCCTCATTAGACAGTCTTTTACAAATTCAACACTTTATTTTAATTTATAATGCTGCTGTCATCTTATGGAGTTAGCATATCAATTCTTACAATTTACGCAGGTTTGATTCTCTTTCTATATTACCTTCATCCTTTGGGACCCAAGATGCAGTTAAAGTATTGGCACACTGTCCATCCATTCAGTCTGCCATCAAGGTTATTGCCAATTACAGTGTGAATAACTTCTACAGATCTTAATTTGTCGATTAGCATAATAATTTTGTTTTATTTTTCTTAGCAGGCTGACAAAGCATGTATTATGGGGAAAACTTATGTACTAAGCCATAAGTTTATGAAGGCAAGGCCCAAAATATTATCATTGTGGGCAATTAGTTTATAAAACCTTTGTGTTGTCACTGGCAGACTGGTCTTCTGCACCCACATTGCTCATTATGCAGTTCAGGCACCAAATCTTGATAGGCTCATACCTTTTAGTTTCATGTTGAATTTCTGTTGTTTGTGATTCTACAACTCTTCTTTGACAGGATATCTTTGATCACTTGGAGAAGGAAATGGAAACATTTAATCCTTCGGGCTCATTTAATAAGAGGCTGCAGGATGACCTGCACTTGGCCAAGGAAGCTAAAGTCGGACAGGATTCTGGGAGGGTTTCCGAATCTAGTGAAATAAGTAATCAGAGTGGTGGTAATAAACAGTCAATGGAGAAAGGATCGAAGAAGAAAAAGGGGAAATCCTCTGGGAATGCTAAGAAGGGAGAACCTGAAATTAATCTGGATGATGAAGAATACATCCCTACTAAATCCAAGAAAAATCAGAGGAAAAACAAGGATGCATCTTCCACACAAGTATCTGACTCAAAAACAGGTGCTAAAAAAGAGTTGGCTAAAACGAAAGAGGATAGTCTGAACATACCAGAGGAATGGTTAATTGAAAAGATTATGAAGCTTATTCCTGATTTTGAAGAACAATGTATGTTATTCTGAATCTCTAGTTATTTTTTGTTGTTGTTGTAATCATTCAGTCAATGAAGCATACACATGCAATCCATATTTGACAGATGCAGTTGACTTATCTGATAGGTTTTGATGATCCCCAAGTTGTACTTGTACCCTTAGCAAACTATTTGAGACCTATGCTTATCAATTCTTGGATGGAGAAAAGAAAAGCATTGTTTACAGAAAATGCAGAGAGAATGAAACATGTGCTTGATAAATTGCAGAAGAAGTTTGATGAGGTTAGGTCATTTAACTGCTTTTGCTAATTGGATCTCTGGTAGTTTAGATTTTCTTACTTTTGATCTTTCCTGCAGTCATTCTTAAATATGCAACTATATGAGAAGGCATTAGATTTATTCGAGGATGACCAATCAAATTCAGTAAGTTATTCCAAATTGAGAGTTTGATATTTTAGGAGTACACTTTGATGATAAGGTGTAAACTCATGCGTATTTATGATTTTCAGGTCAATTTGCACAGACATTTGCTAAGAACGACTGGTGCATCTATCGTGGACACGCTGTTGTTTAATCTGGTAGGAATTATGCATGTCTCTCTTTCTCTTATGTCTTAGTCATAACAGGCTAAGATATAGTAGAATGATTGAACAGAGGTTCTAAATTTCTAATATTGTGGGTTCATTTGATATAGGATGTGCACAACAAATTGAAGAATGGGATCGAGGTCGAAGAATCTCAAAGTTCAGAACCTGTTTCACTAAATCCTGGAGAAAGAACTACTCTTGTATACATCTTACCATATCAATTTAGTGATACATGAGTAACTGTACTATTTAGCTGACATTTTATTGGATCTAAGTTAAATATCACAGGTTCTTCATTTGGGAAAAAAACATCTCTAATATCAAAGGTTCTCATATATTCTATTAATGCAGGCAAAGAGTTTGACAGGATCTCTCTCGCAGAAGGCTCTTGTAGCAGTTGAAGCTTTAGAAGGAAAGGTTTGTGCTTCATGTCACTGCCATAGCTTAGATATTTTGTGAAATCAACTATTAACGGTATGTTGGAGAAGTGACAGGGACTTCATGTAATAAGCATGAGGTCCCTGGTTCCAATCCCACACCAGCGATTATTCCCTATAAAAATGGTTTGCTGGTGGTTAGTAGGGTAATAAGTTGTTGGTAGGTGCCTTAGTATGGTACACAATGACATCCTCAGATTACAACTTGTGTTTAGGATCTATATGTGAAGCTCATAAACAAGTTCTGAAATTGTATATAAAAAAGAGTATATTATGTGTTTGAATTGATTTCTGTTCCTGATCTCTTCATTTTTTGTCCACGTGACAAACTTTACAATCGCCCTAGGTCTTCCATTATTGATTTCTGTTCCTGTTTTATCATAATATGAGTCAGAAGTTTTAATTAGATTCATATCTGAAGGTTGATTATTGGCGAACGGAGTAAAGATGATTTTTAAGTGTCTTTTGTTTATGGCCATTTGAAGATGATAAAGATAATGTATATTTTTTTCTGTTTGGTGGCACTCTTCAAATATTTGCAGTTTTTGCCTATTTCTCTTGTATCACTTGTAACTAAACCATTTATGTAACAGCGGGTGGAGACATTCATGACTGCACTAAGAGATTTTGCAGCAGAGAGGTACCATGTCCCTTCATTATTTAGGTGTTTGTCGGGATCTTTGTGGATTCTGGTACTTGCACTGACATAATGTGGTACTTCATTCGTCTTTTGGATTTTTATCTTTTCAGCGGGTTGCTCCTTAAGAAGCTTGACAAGAAATTGGAAAGAACTCTTTTACATTCATACCGCAAGGTACGCTCTCAGCCTTTGAAGGATGTTTGACTTAGTTTATGTTTATACTGCAACCATATATTTGCATCACATATATAATCTTGCAGTGTGGTTATGTACTGTAGAGCTTACAATTGGCATCACATTTTATCGTGCATAGGACTTGCATATGATTCTCTATCGGGGTTACTGGCATCTTTAGACAGTTGTAATGTTGTGAATTTCCAAGTTTGTTTGAAATTTGTTCAAAGCTTTTAGAAACATTAGATAAGCTGAGCATAAGCCTTACAAAATTACATCTTTGTTCTCTGATATAGAGATTAACTTTGAAAAACAGCGGCCAAAAGTTTTGTTTTGTTTTGTTTGGGTTTGACAATCTTCAAGTTATACGATATTTTAGTTCTTATTCGCCCGCTCTCTTTGTGTTGTAAATATCAGGACTTGACAAATCAAGTTTCTGCTGAAACCGACCCAGTTGCGCTTCTGGCAAAGGTGGTTTCACTACTTTATGTGCAGGTAAGTTCAAATGCCTTTTACCCTGACAGACTTTTCATGCATGATTTGGTTTGTTATTCCGTTTGAAGTGTGGATTTTTTTTCCCATAGGTTTACAATAAAGCTCTACAAGCCCCTGGGAGGACCATTGCTGTTGCTATTTCCCGATTGAAGGTATGCAGTAGACGTGATTAAAAAAGAAGTTAATTTTGTCAGATACCTAGCATACTCGTACCTCACTATATCTTCGGTAAATTTTGAGAATTCGGTAATAGTAATGAAAATCTTAGATTTCACTTTGCAAAATCATGTTGAATAGTAGGTACTAGGTAATAGATATTTCTCAATGACAATTCTAAAACAATCACATGATTTGCATGTCTCCCAATGCATGAACATGTGTCATGTGCTATCTTTATGTTAGGAAAATATCAAAAAGTAGTCAATGAAACACAAATTGTTAAATCCAATGAACTAGGGAATGTTTGAATAGTCAACCTATAGGCGAGTCAATTAAAGCCTTAGGTTAATCTCTAAAGTCGTGAAGTAGATTCGGGGGGAGATGAGGTTGTTCTAATGAACACACTAATATTCTGATAATGGGCTGGGAGATAAAATTATTATGCACCATATCCTGTTTGGTTTCTTTTCTTCTTTTTTGTATCTCAAACATGCATTATTGGTCATTTCAGGATAAACTAGATGACGCAGCTTTCAAGGTATTGACAGATTACCAAACTGCAACAGTCGCCCTCTTGTCATTGATGTCTGCTGCAACTGGTGATGTGAGTGAACAATTGTGATCCACTTCTTGTATTCTTCATTTACTTGTGTTCTTCATAAACCCAATTTTGAAAGTGTCATGGAACGTGGAACTGGTAAATCTCTATTGCTTCATATAGTGTTTAGATCACTTATAATCTCTGAACCTTCCCTTTTGGCCAGGAGCATGACTGTACGTCCGACAGAATCATGAGCAAAAGGGAGCTGCTGGAGGACCTAATGCCTGCACTGAAAGGCCTGGTCTTGAGCTCCTCACAATCATCAACCAGTATGTAAAATCTTTTACGTCGAATGCTTGTATACACATACCAACTTCAAAAAGCTGAAGATGGAGGGAACTTGAGAAATAGTAGTATCCTCTTAAGGAATATATGTTACTTACTAGATTGAGTTTTATGTTAAATAATGTAGATCTGGTTATTTAAGTTAAGTGATGATTTACTTACCTGTGTGACCCCAAGCTTTCGATATTGTGAAGGCAGAATTAGGACTGCGTGATACATGCAATCAGCTAACTTTTATGCAGCACCTACCTATTAAGGTTAACTTTTCAAGAATAAGGTCAATGCTCCGTAGGGAAATCGTCGGCCGCATAAGAGGGAGAAGGGGTCGAAGCATCAGAGAAAAGATGCAAGCGAATCTGTCTGGAGAGAGATGTGCATTGAAGAATACCTGGATGAGCGTTGCTAGCTCGACAACTAACGTCGGTGAAGAATAGGAAGTTAAGAGGCGAATTCTCCATGACCGGATGTCTAGAGTCTGCAAAACACAGCAAACTCTGCATCGGCCTTACTCTTATTGCTCCTAACCCGATATATTTTAACCGTTTTATGACATTTATCGCATTTGGGCTAACCCAATGTATTTTGCCCGTTCTAGACAACATTTATCGCCTTTGGCTACTTGCAGCTTCTTTTGTTTCCAAATATCTAGAGAAGAATCCATCTGAGGGGCTCGAGTCCAATTAGCTAGTAGCATAATGCCTCTTACTAATATAGCAATCAATTCCTAGAACATCAGAATCTAACTCGTGCGCATGACACGTTCATATTAAGACAGAATGAAATGGGTCATTTACTGCAGCAACAAGATCAATACGACAACTGGATACAATTTTGCCTAATCAAAGGAACAACATCAATGCTCAACAACTGACTTGACACTAATTAAAAGCGATCCATCAGCTAAAACTTTACACTGTAAGCGGAAAATGTTGGTTAATGTTGCGGTAAGGCAGGTCTCTTTTCCAACATCTCGTAATGGAGAACAAAATTATCCTGCACCAACAAAAATTTGCGTTAAAGAGTTGAGAATTTTTACGAATATTCCATGTTGAAATTAATGAATTCACCACAAACCTTGCGTATCGTTTCAAACATGTTTGGATCAAAACAGTGATAAGATCCTCTTTCATAAGTGTTTGTCTTCACGAGTGGCTCCATGTTGGGGACTCTTATCAACCATGCTCGAAGCTCCTTGTGATAAAACCAGCCTCTGTTGTAACTGCAAACAAAACATTTCTTAGCCATAAATTTCAGATTATGTGTTTGTAAAAAAAATAAACAGATAAATTAGAGTAACCAGAAGAAGAAAAAAAAGATATAGAAAAGGAAACGAAGGTTGTATAAGTATAGAATCATTTCATCTGGATTCGAGTACATACAGTTCATTTGCAGCAAACAACTGTGCCTCGTCTTTTGGCATGCTGCAAATTACACGAGTGAAATGTGTTAGTTTAGATATTTAAAAAGCTGTATATTGCAACAGAGATAACGAATAACAACAAAGTAATGCACCTGTAAAATATATAAAATAACGTTTCCACCGTGAACTTTGAGAAGTAGCCTTGCTGCAGACATCCAAAGAGATATAATAAGAGTTGGAAACAATAATTCCAAGATACCGAAAGTAAGAGGAAAACTTGAAGGTTGAGGAGTTAGTTGAATATGAAAACCAGAAACTAATCATAGCCATTGGTTCGCAATTTTAACAGTTGAGATAAAGTTCGGAAGTTTCCACACAACTTTCCAATGTTCAGTCAAGTTTCCAAATTAAAGTTTGGAAACATCTCAACCGTTAAAAAATTCTATCCAATGGCTATGGATCGCAATTTTAACAGTTGAGATTAAGGTTGGAACTTGGAAGACTCCAAAGTACACAATTTTCCAATGTTGAGTCAAGTTTCCAAACTGAAGTTTGGAAACATCTCAATCATAAAAAATTCTATCCAATGAAGACGGATGGCTTTCAGTTTTCACCCGATTGTTATTCCAGAAAGTAAAATCAAAAATCAAAAGAGAAAAGGATATGAGGGCAACTCACATGTAGAGTAGGTGGTTGTTTAGCATAATAGCATTGTGGGACCGTGAACTCTGGATCACCTTTAGCCGGTTTGTCAGACCACGGAGAACCAAATGTCTTGTGGAGATTTTCAGCTGAATTCAAATTTAAACCAAGTGTGGTCAGATCGATCCCAAGTGCGAGAGAAGTCAGATCAGGATCGCTCATCCTTATGACACTTAGCAAGCCAAGCAAGCCAAATGGATCTGGGGAAGACTGAGATGATGCTTGCATGGGTTTCATGCCCTGATCTCTGTAAGATTGGCTTGCAGCTGACATTTGTTGTAAGCGAAACTGTGATTGGTTCTGTTGTTGATACTGCTGGATGAGTTGGTCATATGAACCCATGTTAGAGACTGAGCTTGGAGAGTTGAGAGGCCTCAATCCTATGCCAGGAGGGCCACTAGACTGAACCAAAATACAGAAGAGCAAATAATTAGAATGCTGGAATTCAATTTCCGGATTAAAGATGGAACAAAATGAATATCCAAATGATCATTAAAAATAGGAGGAATTATGTTTTACTACCCTGAGCTATACAGGGTTTGAAGTGTGTCAATTTACTACCTCAATTTTTAATTATGTCAGTTTACTACCCGGGACTTTTTAAGTGTGCCTGTTTACTACCCTATATTTTGAACATGTTGCATTGTCTATTAAGTAGTATGGAATCCGTTCATTTTAGGGTTTCGAGAATGAAATGACAAAATTACGCCTTTACATGAGGTGGCTGAGCACGGGAAGACATAATGTTGGCATTTCATATCCTCAAAATCCTAAATTTAATGGATTTTATATATACAACTTAACCAACAGTGCAACAAGTTCAAAGTATAAGGTAGTAATCTAATCGTGTACACTTAAACGTTCAGGGTAGTAATCTAGCATATTTAAAAGTTGAGGGTAGTAAAGTGCAAATGGGTAGTAAAACATAATTACCCCTTAAAAATGACATCAATATTTGATAATTTTTCTCTAAGCACTGTATTTGTGATTTTCATGTGCCATATGACGAAGATAAATGCACTTTCTTGTCATTTGAAAGACCGTCTACCACTTTGTACAACCCAATCAAATGCCCTGTGCCATACCTGTGAATGGGATGATGAATGTGCAGAGGGGGGGAACATATCAGAGCCATGTAAATGGAGAAGATCCTGATTGTTAACAGGTGAAAAGGAGGCCCCACTACTGACTGATGGAGAGTGTTGTGGTTGCTGCTGTGGTCGATAAGATGAATATGTTCCTGACAAGTTAAACCCGCCAGATCTTCCCATCTGGCATATTGAAGCATTTTAAGCAAATAATTTTTTTAACTAACTAAAAACAAGTTTATGGTTGGTTTATTATCTGTACGAAGTTTACACTCACAGAGAAAGGCTGAGATTGCATCATTGACATTGTATTGTCATGAAGCTGCTCTTTCTGGTGCATGTCCATGCCATACTCACCATTTCCACCTATAAAAGAAACAGTGAACCACAATTGATCAGGACTGCAACTAAGCAATGTTCAATTCGCTATGCATCCTTCCAAGCTTGTAATATTTAATCAAAACATAGCATTCATGACGTCATACGGCTAAGATGTTCAGTAGGCGGTCATCATAAACACTTCTAACAAAGCTGATTACATTTAGAATTATTATATAGATAAGAAAATTAAGGTATATGGTGTGGCCAAATTATTCTATAGGCAATTTCCCACCATGACTCACCCTCCCCACTGAACCACAAGTAAAATTTCAGGAGGAATCAAACACCAGCATATGCCTATTGTACTATCACAGGTTTGTCATCATTAAGTTATCCTTGTAACCCACATTGAGTTTCGGCTATAAATGGATCTAATGCCAAAATTAATTAGTCTATGCTAAACATAGACTATAAATTCGAACTTCCTATTTTCTTGAATCTATAAAGCTACATGAATTTCAATACCATCACTTTCTATCTTATATATTCCTCCATCAACTAAAAAAGAAGGCATTTTAATAATCAACAAAATTTTGAACAGCAAGCTTCGTATGAACGAGGTTTGGCTAGCATTTGGCAAGAGATGTGGGATAATAAACCCAGGTATATACACACCTTTGAAACCTGGTCCTGGTAAAGCTGGAAAATCTTCATTTTGAATGCTGAACTCTTGGTTTTGTTGAACAATTGGTCCAAGACCTTGCTTTCGAAGTGAACCTGAAAACTTATTCTTTGAATCATATTCACCATTAAGGCTAAATGTAAGAACAGAATGCACTAAAAGCAAAGCAAGGTCAAAAGTTATTTCTTATTTTACCCAATTGCCCACCAGCCGAACTAGGATGACTTGTCAACTGAGGGAAATCATTATTAATGTCAAACGGGGAGCTGTCGTTATTCACGTCATTCAACATTCCCATGGAACTTAGATTATTCACCCCTTGGACGTGGCTTTGTGAAAGTGGGCCTCCAGGAGGATAGGAACTTCCTAACATAGACATTACCTGCGGAGATCCTGAACACAGGCAAATGCTGTTAAACAATCAAATCTTGCAAGTATGTCAGCAGTTTTTTTTACAATAATGACAACTTCCTGTGATAATACATATGTAAAAGATTAATGGGATGACAGACACAAGGAAACGATAATAACAACAACAGAAAAGAACATCAACTATAAAATGAATTGTTGCATGCAATAAGACATTACAAAACACATATATTGAAAATCAAAATTCAAGGCCTAGGATTCTCCACAAACTAAAGGCTTCATAGTAACTTACTAACTTATATGGACTGAAATTTGGGGGGATATGGAAAGAAAACAAGTTCCAAATTAGTTATAGTAAGACTGCTATATTTTAATAGAATTCAGTTCCATGGAAAAGAAACACAAGTTTGCTAAGAAGTTTAGCCATTCTCAGCAAGAGAACAGAACATGAAATTCTCCACTAACTGTCCCAAACTAGTTATCACATTCTACTCTAAACCAAGTATCTACAATGTCTCAGAATTTACCAAGCAATACAAGTTAGATCAAGTACAAAATCAGTAGAAGAGATCCAACTAGAAGTTATAGCCACTAGCATACACACAAATACAAGCATGCATGATACATCTTAATCACCAATGAAAATTACTGTACCTTGTGGAAGTACACCACCCATCAATCTATTTGGTCCTTGAACATTTAAACCTCCAGATCCACTGTTCCCTGTGAAATTCAAACGAGAACCAAGACCTGGCATAGACAATCCTCCACCAGAGCTTATGCTCCTTCCAATGTTTCCCCCACCAACCATATTGCCCATAGAACTAGTGATACGAGGACCTGCATTACCCAAAATTGGGGATACACCACCCAATCCTGGAACAGCATTCCGGTTACCAATTGCAGCAGAAGTAGGAAGAATACCAGGAATTGAACCTCCAACACCATTTGTGTTACTACTAAATCCAGGATTTCCTACAACACTTATACCTCCTCGATTCGTGACTCCAGAATGTCCATGGGAGCTTCCATGAGATAACTGCAAAAAAAATTTGACAAAAACCAGCAATTATTGAACTGTAAAAGTAAGTGAGAGAGAGCAAGTGATAGCAACAATAAATATCTCTGCTGAAGTCACTCTTCTCAAACTACAATCAACATATGGTGTGCATTTTATAACTACCTGCGAAAGAGCAACAGGGAGATTATTTGACTGAAATCGTCCACTAGAAAGGCTCCCAGTAGGTTGTTGCACCCCACCTGACGGAACATTGTTCATCGTTGAGTTTCTTGATGTCAGTGTACCTGTCATGTTGGGAACATTAAAGCTCCCATGAATGTTCTGCATACCCGGGATACTTCCTGCAAAACAAAACCTTAAGTTGTGTATAAATGATGATATCACAGAAGTATCTTAATCCCAGTTATACCTCCCCACCACTATGATGAAAAACGGGAGAGGCTGCACCAGACTGACCCGAGAAAGATGTATTAAAAGACCGCCCTGTATTGTCCGAAAGATTCGAGGCTGAGCCGTTGAGAGATGACTGCAAAAAGAAAGCCCGCAAAATTTCATAACAAGCAGACAATCATGCTCCAAAAAATGACTAAAAGATAAATAATGATTCCCACAGGCTACAAAACATCTTATATTGATTGTATAACCATTCTAGCACATCATGTAGATACGGGTTAAATAAATATCAAAAGCTCAAGATCTCCATGCTGCAGATGGGAATAAATTAAAGTAGATCTGTAGATGATATACAATACATTTAATAACCCCGACATTGCAGCAGAATCAGATGATCATCCAAAAAATCATTCCTCACTGAGAACAGCTTCTCCTTGTCTCGAGAATCAATAGAGTAAAAAATGCAAATTTGAAATGATGTGTCCTGTATATTCAACCTATAGCCTGAAAAGGGACATTGTAATTGTAAGAGACTTCTCCAAACATGAAAAGAGGGTAAATGTATAGATATGACAAAAACCAATCTAAAATGTTGATACTGTACAGTGACTGTAAGAGACCTCTACAAACATGGAAAGGTGGTAAAATTATGCACATAACTAGTTTTATAATACATTGAAAAACCATGAACAAATCCCCCATCAACAGTCTCAATAATCTACAGCATAATTGTAAGAGACTTGTTCAGTTATGAAAAGGCGGTAATAGTGCAAATATCCAAATTTATAAATATGATGAGAAACCATCAACAAACCATGTCATCTATAATCTGATAGTCTTTAAATTTAAGGACTAACCTCGTTCATCTCATGTGTTATTTCCTAAAGCTACAATGCCAGACTGATTAACATTTCAAATAATACAATAACCACATCCAGCTGTAAGTAGCATTCTCGTGTCCTATTTAAACTATTAGTTCCGTAGGATGAAGCCGGTTGAAAAAATGAGAATTGGCAATGTTAATTAATCATTAGTAGCAGTCAGCAAAACTAGTATCCACTTGGATAGTAATAATTCAACAACAGATATTCCTATTTAGAGATAGTTATCCAATCTCTTCATTCATGAGCAGACTTTTTTGTTTATCTAGATTATGATAAATTCTTTACCTAGAAAAAGAACCAATCAGAAACTTTAAGAACTAAACCACAATAGTAGAAAATGTTCAACAGAAACATAACAAATACAAGCAGCCAGCACTAAAATATTAGTTAATCTACCAAATAAATTATCATTTCAAGACAAATACTGATTACTATCACATGTATGAGCATCATTTCCAAATAGAACCACCCTCACAATGCAACGCAATGCGGTAACTCCCGTTTGGCTAGTGAGAAAATGTGATGGAAAATCAACATAAACCAAACATTTCACCATATATACACATAACTAAACACAAATTATTTTTCATTCCTCCTCTGCTTCTTCGCAACCAGGCTCTAATGAGATGACATTCTTTAAAATCATTTTCGCAATTTCGCAATATAGCTGAATCGAAGTATCAAAACAGGATTACAACAAGCAAACAACCAAAAAACTGATCCCGAGATCGGAAATTGAGAGCATGAAGAACAAAAAAAATCGATCAGCAGTGAGAAAGAATGCGAGGACGAAGCAGTGGAGGTCAACTAGGAAAATTCGAGGGAAAAAAATCGGAAGCGATTCAAGATCAAACTCGGAACGCGATGAGACAGTACCTCAGATGCAGATCGGAGAAGCAGACAGAGATCTTCGCTCTGAGTCAAATAGCAAGAAGGTGTGCCCTAAATCGAAAATCAAGATATCGTTCGAATGAAAGGTTAAAGGAGAGAGAGAGAGAGAGGGGAGAGGGTGAGAGAGAGAAGATGAGGGTATAAAAGGAAAAAAAATAAAATGATTTTGATGATAAGTGTTGTGGGAGAGACGGGTTATATTCGGGTGTGACGGCGACCCATTGTGGATGAAGGTACGCCGCTATTTGTGACCCATGATTGAGCGAATATGTTTTTTTCCTCTTCTTTTTTAATACAGATGTTTTTTTTCCTTTTATTTAATATTAAAAAAGAGAATTTCGTGTGTTCCTTCCTATTAGTCGGAGAGGGTCTTTGGGCTTAGGACACGGTTTTTTACTTCCGACGGAGTGGTTTTTCTGTATTGACGGATAGATTTGAGTGTTTGGGTCTAAATGCTTGACTGATCGGGGAGCCTCTAGTCCGGTTTTGACCATACATGGAATGACAATTTTGCCGCCAGAGCTAGTTTATGT